>PVJO010002264.1:84021-148132 GCA_004026905.1 Hystrix cristata | reverse complement strand
TTTTTTACCAAGAACATGTATTGGTACATTGTATACATAATGTTCACATTCATTTTTGAATACGTTTGTTTTCCTTGAAATTAAGACCTTCCCACTGTAGTTGTCAGAAATTGTGTTGCACCACCAGCCTAGAGCCACTCACTTTATCTGGTAAAGGAGGCCCAGCGTACCCAGTGCACCCCATGCAGTGCTGGCCAAGGCCCCGCGCTCCCGTCGCACCAACTCACCAGCACGCCCATCCTTTCTGAGTTGCTCTCAGCCCCGGACACACGTGGTTCCCCCCACAGACTACTAAGGAACTGGGGGCCCCAGCCCCTTTTCCCTTAGCCAGCATTAGGCTGGCAATCCCCCTGGCTTGCACACTTCTGCCCCCACCAACAGCTGCCCAGGAGGACAAGCAGGAAGATCCTGCAGCTCCTGTCTCTGTGGGTATGGTTTGGGTCGTCCACACTTGCGGGGTTTGTTTCAGCAAAGACCAGCCAGGTCGCCTGCCTCTGTCTTCTGTGAAACATGCCTGGTGCTGGGGCAGAGCCCCCTCCAAGCCCAGCGCAGAGCCAGCGAGGGCTCCTCTGGTGTGGCTCAGCTGTAGCCTCAGCCTCTCGTGAGGCCTCACAGACCCCTGTGCGGCTGGCCTGTCCCTGCCCATGTGTCCTGGGGAGGGCTTCAAGGGTCTCTGCTGAGGGAACCATCCTAGTGAATGGCTTTCTCTCTGTTCAAAGAATTTTCTTCTTACTAAATCTAAAGTGTGTCTCAAGTCATCCCTGTACTCTGGTCATGACAGCAAAACAGCCCTGGGGCCTGGCCAGCACATCGCCAGTGTGCCCTGCACGCAGCGTGGGCCAGCTCTCCACACTTCTGTCATCAGCTGTGCTCAGCTCCCAGGCCCATGGAGAGGGCGTGGCGGGGCAGAGGAGATGCAGACAGAAGGAGCTGGGGCCGGGTGCTAAGTTCCCCCTTCCTCTCCTAGGTGCTGGACCTGCGCCGCCTCTATACCAATGACATCCACGCCATGGCCAACACATATGGCATCGAGGCTGCACTGCGGGTGATCGAGAAGGAGATCAAGGATGTGTTTGCCGTGTACGGTAAGGGAGCATCCGCAACACCCCAGAGGGTCAGGCCTGAAATGTGGGTACAGTGCGTGTGCAGTGGGAGACCGTCGCATCCAAGTCCCCAGAGGGAGCCTGAGGAGATGGCAGCTCCAGCACTGAGCTGCTCAGTGGTTTCTCAGCAGCTGGTGTCTTTGGGGCGCTCCCAAAGGTTTGGTGACTTGGCCCATCCTGCCTGCAGCGTTCTGGCTCCCCAGGGAAGACAGTAGGGGTGGGCATGGAAAGCGGGATGCAGGGGACCAGGTGCAGAGGTGGCGGAGCTGGGAGGGAGCCCCAGGGTGTGAGCTGGAGGCAGCCTGGCCTGTGTCTGTGACGCCTCCAGGCTGTCCCCCTTGTCACTGCTTAATCCTCCCAGTGTTCCCACTCCCGTGACAGGCATCGCAGTGGATCCTCGTCATCTGTCCCTGGTTGCTGATTATATGTGCTTTGAGGGTGTTTACAAGCCACTAAATCGCATTGGGATCAGGTCAAGCGCCTCTCCTCTGCAGCAGATGACGTTTGAAACCAGCTTCCAGTTTCTGAAACAGGCCACCATGATGGGTCAGTGCGGGCAAGTGCCTGGGCCTTCCCTGTCCCAACTCGCCCTGGGCCCCGCCTGTCCCATGGGGCACCTTTCCACAGCACCTTGCACTCAAGGGAGACCTTGGAACGGTAGGGCTGGGTGGGGGCAGCAGGTGAGAAAGCCGCCTGTGCTTTCTGAAGGAAGAGCAGGCCTCCCCTCTCTAAAAGTGGGAGCAGCGCCACAGCATGGGCTCTCAGCCGCAGGGACTCAGACCAGGCCTCAGGTCCTGTGGGTGCCCATCACACCCCAGCTCAGCATTCGAGCCCCTCCCCCACCCCCTCACGTCACCCTCAGCTTTCCCCTCGACCCCCTGGCATAGCCTCTTGTGTCTCTCACAGGATCCCACGATGAGCTGAGGTCCCCTTCGGCCTGCCTGGTGGTTGGGAAGGTCGTCAAGGGCGGAACAGGCCTGTTTGAGCTCAAGCAGCCCTTGAGATAGCAGCTGCTGCAGCGCCATCTACCCGGCCTGGAGGACTTGGGTGTGCGTGTGGCTGGCACAGGAGTGGCCCGGAAGGTCAAACTCCACAGCAGTTCAGGGTGACAGTTGAGGCACAGCAGTGACCTCAGGGCTCCAGAGCGCAGCTGGCCTTTGCGCAGGAGTAGATAATGGCAGTGCTGCCTTCTCTTGCCCCCATCTCAGGACTGTGACAATGCTCTCTGAGTCCCCAGGATGGCCGGGGCTTTGCTTGCACTGAAGAATCCTGAGGACATGCCTGGGGATGTTTCCTGGAGGACCAAGGGCACGTGGACTTGTGTTTTGCTGTTGGGGACCCAGGACGCCTGCAGCGTGGGAAAGTGAGATCCTGTTGCTGTGAGTGCCAGTGATGTGGACGGGATTCCTGGGGCTCCTGTGAGTGGAAACCCAGAACCTGCCGCCGCTCATCCCGCCCGTCCTGGCTCCTCCAGCACTTGGGGGCAGGTGCCTGGAGTCCCCAACCCAGGGCTTCTCCACCAGCCAAGGGCAGAATAGCTCAGCCCTCCACCCACCCAGCTCCCATTCCTGCCTGTGGCTAGGCCACTAGGCCACAAGTGGCTTCCCCAGAACCCCGGCAGCTCATCCACAGAAAACCCGGCCAGGCCAGTGGCCACACTGCCTGGCTTCCCCGGCTCTGCTCGGCTGTGTTGAGGCCTGTGGCCTCCGTGGAGGCCCCGCGCTGTCTGGGTCCTGCAGGCCCTCTCCACGCCCAGCACAGCAGCAAGGTGCCCTGGCTTGGGCAGAAAAGGCAGAGAAGGCTTATGCGGAGGCTTTGTGAAACCAGAGGCTGTTTCTATTTTTGTCTAATGTTATTCCAACTCAGGCTGAGTAATAAACATCACTGGGATGAACTGTTGGGAGGGGGAAAAAACCAATTTGTGTTTTTTGTTTTTTCCGCTGGTTTGTGGTTTCTGCATTTGGAGTGGAGAACCCAGAACTGGGTTAGATCTCAGTCTTGGCACAGCGAGACCTCAGTCCCTTTTGCTTTCATATGAGAATGTGGGGCAGATCTCTTCCCCCTGCAGGCCCCTCACAGCCAGCCCGGATCTGTACCCCAGTGTCCCCTTCCAGCTCTGGCCCAGGGGCCAGGAGAAGCACAAGACAAAAGCTGGTGTGAAGGAGCTGTGCTGACCTTGGTGGGCGGGGGTGCTGCAGTGACTCAAGGGCGGGGTTGGAGTTAAAGGTAGGCCTTGCTGGGGAGGGGGACTATGCCGCTCCTTCCAGATAAGGGACAGAACCCAGCCCGTGCCTGGTGATTTCTACTCAGGGTACAATTGTGGGAGAACCCCTAGAAGAGATCACACAGTAGCCCAATGCCCTGATATCTGGCAGGTTAATGAGTGACTCCATAGTTCTGTGAGGGCACGGAGGTGAAGGAGCAGGCCCTGAGTAGTGGTGAGGCTAGAGACCCCCGTGCTCAGTCAGCCCTGACCTATGCTGCCGCCACTCGTCTACACACCTGGTGTTAAACATGTTCTGGAGCTTCACATCCTCACAAGCGAGAATGTCACTGTGGTCCCCTTTCGGGATTCCACACTCCTGTGGTGGTCCCTGCTCAGAAGCCTCCAAGGGTGGCCTGCTTAGCCGGCTAAGACATATTTGCAGTATCTCAGGATTGTGCAGGCAGTTCCTCTGAGGGTGCCCTTGAGTTTTGGAAGGAGCTACAGATGGCCCAAGCCAAGTTTGATGAAGAAGATGGATCAGTTGCAAAATCTTTATTTTGCTTTTTGGGTTGTTTTGTTTGGGCAGTACTGACTCAGAGTCGAGCCCAGGGCCTCATGTATGCTAGGCAAACACCAGCCTTGAACTTGGAATCCTCCTGCCTCGGCCTCCACAGTAGCTGGGACGAAGTTCAAAGCTCCAAAGTTCAGCTTCAAAGTTACTTTAATCAAAACAGAATGGAGATTGTCCAATAGGGTTGGCAAACTTCATGGAATCTGTGAGTTCTTCAGAACTGCGAGGTGCTAGCCAGCCACAGTTCTGGACATCCTCCTCAAGGCCTTGCCCCTCAGGTGACAGTGTCTGTACCTACTTGGCTTGCTCATAATTTTTTTTTTTTTTAATCTCTACTTTCTGGTTTCTCAACAAAATCAATACTGGCATCCCTGCAACTGCTCCTGTGAGTCAAGTAGGAACAACAGATTGATTGAAGTCCCTTGTCCCCTTCCCTGTCTGGAACTTGCACTTTCCTTTCTCTCCTTTGTCCATTTTGTATTGTAACAAAATACCTGAGGCTGAGAACATTAGAAAAAGGTTTATATCACTCAGTTCTGGAGGCTCAAAAGCATGTGGCAGCATCAGCTCAGCTTGTGTTCAGGGCCTTGTGGCAGGTGGCGTCACATCCGAGAGTGACTGGCCGTGCGTGCAGAAGAGGGGTTCTGAGCCGGTGCCGGACTCCCTTGTAAGGACTCATTCTCTACTACCTAATCCAGTCCAGTGAGGCCGGTGTGAGTCCCTCCCAAGGGTGGCGCCCCATGACCTAATCCCCTTCCACTGGGCCCCTGTTAAATCTGCCACCCAGTAGACCAGGCCTCTGCACATGCACCTCTGGGGGACAAACCACCTCCAAACCTAGCACCCTCCCTGGGCTTAAAAAGTGTGTGCAAGTATCTGTACCCATTGAACCCTAACTCCTCTTCCTTCCTCCCCCCAGCTTCTGGCAGCCACCATTCTTTCCCTATGCGCCGTCTTCTCTGGGATCGTACAGCATTTGACTCTGTGAATGTATGTCAGTGACTTATTTCACTTAGCATAATGTTCTTGAGGTTCATCCATGGTGTAGTGTGTGTCAGAATTCCCTCTTAAGGCTAAAGAACAACACACATATGGATGTACACATTTTACTTGTGTGCATATCTGTTGATGGATACTTTGGCTGCTTTCACCTTTCGGCCCCTGTGAATAAAATGCTATGAAGAGACCTCGCTTTCTTTTGGGTATATACCTAGAAGTGGAATTGCTGGATCCTATGGCAGTGCTTTCTGAAATTATCTTGAGGGACCTCATCTATTTCACGGCAGCTTCACCATTTTACATTCCCTCTGGGTTCCAATTTCTCCACATCCTGTTACTTTCTACTTTATTTTTTTTTTTTTTAAATAGTAGCCATCCTAATGAGTAGCAGGTAGTTCCTCAGTTTGGGTTTGATGTGGCAATCAAATGGTGGGACGGTTAGGTGATTTGCAGCTAGCTATAGACCAGCTAAGCTTGGGGACCACTCAAAGTGTTTGCTGCTTGCCAATCTTAAGGTTTTGAGCTTCTGACTGAACAGGCTGCTGGAGGCTGGTAGGAAAATGCTTCTCAAGGTTGGTTTGGTGAAGAGTCATCTGTCCGCCACTCACCCTGCAGACAGATCCAGAGGTTCTCATTCTGCACACAGGAAGCGCCTGGGGAGCTTTTAAAGAGAGCGGTTCAGTGCTACACCCAGAGCTGGTTTAATTGGCTGGGTGTGGCCTGATGAAAGATCTCCAGGGGTCTGGTGTGCAGAACTGGTAATGGCAGATTAAGCCCTGCGTGGTGGAAGTTCACGGTCAGCAGCGCCTCCTGTCAGCATGGTGACTTCTCAGGGAATGGTCACTGGTCCTAGGAACCAGGTCACCTCCGAGCCGCCCCCTGCCCTCAGGTATGCGCGAGAGCTGGGGGTGGGGGAGTGGGGTTTAAACTCACTGGTGCCCCATAGTGTCTGCAGGGTTTTACTGTGGGCTTCAGAGGAGGCCGCCACCAGCTCTCCAAGGGGGCCAGAAAGATGACAAGATAGACAAGTGCGCGGCTTCCGGCAAAGGTGGTGAGAGGTCTGCAGCTGCCTCCCAGCTCACGTGGCAGAGGCTGCTTGTCCAGTGTAAAAGCTCTGCCAGTGTGAAGGAGGGGACATGTGCTCAGCCAGGACTTCCCCAAAGTGACTCCGTAAAATGTGTCTATTCAAAAAGTTGAACCTCAGTTATTTTCTGAGCGTCGTGCCTCGAGTCATTTAAGCAGCACGTCCGTGCCCTGGTGAATGGGAATAAAGGAGCAGTCAGCCTCGGCTGTCCCTGGAGCTGTGTGGTGACTTAAGCGACAGAGTGATTGTGTGCTCACTGTTTGTCCCCCCCTACCCCACTGACTGTTCTGTAGGCAAACCATGACCCCTGTCGCCATGGAACTTCAGTCCAGTGCCCCGAACACGCAAGCCAACAGGAAACTCGACCTGGTGGTCATCAGGCCAAAGGTCGAGGTGCCCAGCAAGCACCTGTGAACATGCGCACCCCCCGCTGGCTCTGCGACGAGAGGGCGGTGGCACTGGGTGCTCAGAGGCCAGAGGGGAGGAAAACCGGAAAAGAATCAGAAGTCGCTCACGCCTGAGATCCCAGCACCTGGGAGGCTGAGCTAGGAGGATGCCAGGAGTTCCAGGCCAGCCCCGGCTACACAGTGAGAACTGGCCTCAACACCCTCCTCCAAAAAACTCAGGATTCCAGTCCCTGTTCCCCTGCCTCATCCCCCTCACTGCCCCCCGGCTGCTCCGCCTTCCCCCGGCATATGCAGTAGTCTACCTGCAGCTTCTCCACAGTCCAGCCTCAGCGCAGCCTGCGGGGCTGCCCGCTGCACTGCCGCACGGGGGCCAAGCGGCCCTGGGACTGGGCCTCCGGTGTGACAGAGCTGCAGACTCAGCGGAGCCCGGGAGCGCTCCCCTTCCCACCCTGGGACTGTGGCCTGTGAACGCAGACCTGACAGCGCACGCCCACTCCGCCCGACGGACCTCCAGAATGTGCCGTGCAGTGATGCCCTGTCGCCTCGTCTCCGAGGTCAGAGTGTCCTTCCGATTGCAAGCCCGCAGCCGCCGAGGGAGTTAGCTGGCCGCTCGCTCTGCGCCGTCATTCCTTTATGTGTAAAACGGTGACTGAAATTAAACAGGTTCGTAAAGTCGTGTTTGACTGTGAGTATCCAGACTAAGTCATTCTCCAGAGGGGCAGCTTTGCCCCCCAGGGGACACTGGCAGTGTCTGAGGACATCTGTCACAGCGGGAGGGAGACTCTGTGGCTAGCTAGCGGGGGAAGCTGGGCACGCTGCCAGACCGACAACACGGAGAGCAGCGTCCGCAGGGGATCGTGCAGCCCCGCGGCCGCAGCACCAGGCCGAGAAACCCCGCCGCGGGTGCACGTAGTGGGGCTGCGTGGCATGTCTTTTACGAAGTGGGATCGCTTACATTTTAGCCACTCAGCTGGGCAAAACGGTAGCACCTCGGTGTTACTTCACCTTATGAAAGAATCCGAGCACCTTTTCACGGCGATTGGCTGTTCTGATCTGCACTTCTGAGAGTCACCTGTTCGCGTTTTCTTTTTACTTTTATAGTTATTGATACATGTTTGCAGTACATAATGGTTATATTCCTCGCAGGGAGGTAGTACATGTACATAATACATCTTCATTATTTTTCCATCCCATTCCCCTCTCTCCCCCACCTCTATCCCTTGGTTCCCTTCTGCAGAATATCCATCTTCCTCTTTCCTATTTTCTAGTTTTTACTTTGCTCTTTATTTATATTTTGGTTTTCTCATATAAGAGAAACCATGTCGTATTTAAGCTTGTGTGTCTGATTTTACTTAACATTATGGTCTCAAGGTGCATCCATTTTCCTACAAATGACTCAAGTTTATCCTTCTTTATGGCAGAGTAGTACTCCATTGTTTGTCAATACTGCATTTGCTTTATCCATTCATCTGTTGATGGACAAATAAGCCACTTCCAAGATTTAGCTATTATGAATTGAGCTGCTACAAACATGGATATGCATATATCACTATAATGTGATACCTTTAACTCTTTAAGGGAAATATGTAGAAGGGATATCATGGGTCAAATGGAATGTCTTTTTTTTTTTTTTTTTTTTGAGACAGGGTCTTACTCTGTAGTACAGGCTGTCCTCGAACCCACTATGCAGCCCAGGCTGTCCTCAAACTTGCAGGGATCCTCCTGCCTCAGCCTCCCGAGTGCTGGGATTACAAGCTTGCCTCACCACACCTGGCCCATCCATTGTATGTTTGGTTATATCTTCTTTGAGCTCAGTGAACACCTTATTGATCTGTTTTTTAATCCTGTCTTTTATCATCTGTGTGTCTTTTGATTTCTTTTCCCTCAGTGCCCCAGGGACCGGCTTTGGGGGAGTTGGGAGTTTGGGGAGGCATTTTGTTGCCTTGCCTTCTCTTGTTTCTATTGTTTTTTGTTTGTTTGTTTTTGAGAAAAGGTCTCGCTATGTAGTTAAGGCTGGTCTTGAACTCACTATGTAGTTCAGGCTGTTTTCAACCTTGGAGCCATTCTCCTCCTTCAGCCTCCTGAGTGCTAGGACTGTAGGCATGTACCACCACGCCTGGCTCTATTGTGTGTGTGTGATGAGGTTTGTGGGTGCTTACAATCGAAAGATTTTTGTTGCTAGTATGGAGATCTCTTTAGTTAGTGTCTGCTTTTCAGTGATGCTTTTAGGGCATGGCTAACAGGGGCCTTTGCTTCTGTCCCAAGATCTGACCCCCATGTTAATTTGGGAAGAGAGGATACAGTATATTTGGCCCAGGACCCAGTTCTCTGGGAATGGACCACGATTTTGTTAATGACACAAAATAATCCAGGTATTGGCATACAGAGAAAACCAATTAGTGGCAACAACTGTGCCACCCCACGATAGCAATTAAATCAACAACAATTATAGCGTCCATGACAAACATAATATTGATGTACCATAAGAACAAATAATGTACCACCTTTAACTATAAAAGGAGATCTATAACTATAGTATAAACAATAAAACAAACCAAAGATTGACATACAGTAAATATCTACTAAGCGCAACCACTATACCTCCGCTACCAAGGTAAAAGAATTCAACCATAACAGCACAGCATTAACTAAAGACAGATAAAGCATAGTGATTATACTAGTAAAGATAGAAGGGGTGGGGAACAGGAGAGTAAAAGAAGAAAATTTTGAAAAATTAAGCAATGGAAGATGAGAATGGGGAAATAAAACTGAGACAAAAGTTCTCTTATGGGATAAAAGGAAATTAATAGAATAGACAAAGATAACTGAAAAGAACAAGAAAAGAAAAAAGGAAAAAGTGGGAAAAAGAAAAAAAAGAAAAAATCAAAAGAAAAAAGAAAAACTGAACAACTTTAAAAATAAACGAAGAGGGGGGAAATCTTTTTAAAAAATATTTTTCTCTGTATTTTTTACTTTTTTATTGTTTTGTTTTTGTTTCATTTTGTTTTTGAGACAGGGTCTCACTATGTAGTTCAGGCTGGCCTTGAACTCACTAGGTAGCCCAGCTGGCCTCAAACTCGCAGCAACCCTCCTGCCTCAGCCTCCGAAGTGCTGGGACTACAGGCATGTGCCACCATGCCTGGCTTTCTCTGTATTTTTGAATGAATGGTTTCTTCCAGGATCTGAAGTTTTGAAATCCAGGAAGTCATGGTTTTCTCTGCCTCGCTTTACAGCCTGTGGGTTTGTGAGGTACCCAGTCTTCCAGTGGCCACTCTGTCCACACGCCCCAGGCTATGACAACCATCCAAGCCTGGACATGTCCTTGCTCATGTGGGTAGGTGTGGAAAGCGGCCAGATCTCTGGTCTATGCCGGATGTAGGCAGTGGGATGAAGCTTCAGGCAGATCCCTGGACTTGATGCCAGCACTTTCAGACCCAGTCACCTCTGACAGCCACATAATCAGGGCTGCACTGTGGAGAGTATGGTGGGGTGAGGGACCCCTCCCCCACCCGGGTCAACAGCGTCTCTTCCGGACTATGTCTCTAGGAGGTACAGATAGGACCCTCGAGGGCCGAGGTTGAAGAGACAGATCTAGAGGAGGCAAAAGTGATATCCCAGGGCCAGCTCATGTCTGGTGTCCCTCTTAGAGCTGTACTTCTGCCCAGCAACCTCCCAGCATCATCTTCAGGTAACAAGTGGGACAAGTGACAGCTCCTAGGTTCTGTTGGTCAGAGGGGCTCGTGTCTCCTCTGTAAATAGAAGGGGCTGAGGAGTAGTGCCGAGTTGGTGAGCAGGGAAGGAAGGTCTACAGAAGTGCGGCAGGTCAGTCTACCAGATGGTGTCCTGCAGGGCTCATGGCAGGTGGCAGGCAGAGCATTCAAAAGGGAAATGTAACGCCTGGACCAGCACAGGCCAAGCCCTGGCTTCTGCGGATGCCCAGAGCCTTCTGCCCACTCTCCGTATTTCCTGGCCTGCTCCAGCACTGTCTCTGAGGGCCCGGCAGGTGCCCTGGGGCAGGCTGGCGGGGTCTGGCACAGCATGTGGTGGGACCCTGCACAGACCAAACTTTCACCCAGCGTCCTACCGCTTGGGAACCACTCGACCCTGGGGACGAGCCACCCTGGCTCCTTCCTGCTCTGCCCGCTGCAGCCTCTCCCCAGCAGGTGCTGACCCCCAGCCAGCACCGTGGCTGGTCCTGTGAGATGTGCTCTTCAGGGCATGGTCCCCTGGGGGCAGCCAGCACCACACCGGGAGCGAGCGTTTGAGACCTGCGAATTGGGGCAGAGGAGCAGAGACCGGCCTTCCAGGTGATGGGTGTGGGGATGTGTGGGCGTGTCCAGGCGGGTGTGTCCTGTTTGCCTGAAGTGGGGATGGAGCAGGGGCAGGGAAGTGAGAGCAAAAGTAGGTAGTTAGGTTAGGCTGGGCAGGGAAGAGAGCAGCCCGAGAAAGGAGCAAGGACTTCCCACGATGGCTGCACACAAGGCCCTGGCTCCTGACACACGGGCAACATCTCTCACAGTTTGTGCTGGACAAGGCGGGAGCTCAGGGTCCAGTGGGACCCAGGGTCCGGCATGCATGCCGGGGCCTGGCCTGGAGTGAGTTTCCAAGGGTGAAGGAAGGCAGGAAATGTCTGTGATCATTTCCCAGGCCCTCCCAGGAGACCCACCCACTGAGCCCTGGCCTCTCCACTTCCAGTGGCCCTGGAAGTCCCACTAGCACAGCCAAGAAGAAGCCGTGTCCCAGGAGCTGCTCGTGGCCCTGCCGGGACGCCAGGTCTCTCTACGTTCAAAGCCTCTCTGCCCTTTGATCGCCCAGTCCTGTGAGAAGGATCCCCGTGGCTCACTCTGTGCGAGGCCCCTTACTCCCCAACAAAGTTGTTTAATGTTTATTGCATTGTAAAGAAAAATGAGCTTTGTCACCTTTATTTTTGGTCCATCATGTCTTCTACATGGGCTCTCAGAAGAGGGACCAGGGCTATGAAGACCATGAGGGAATGACAGTCATGGCACTCTTGAGAATATCACCCTGCACATCCTCCTGCCTCCTCCGCCCTTCTTACAAGCAGAAGCCCAATTTGATCCAGGCTGTAATATGCCCGGCCATGATTGGCCTAAGCCAATCAAAGCAACCCCAGTCACTTTGTTCTTGACCCACTCACCCCTGGCCAATGACGCATAAGCAGCTTCCAGGAAAATATTTTTTATTGTTGTTTTTTCATAGCTGTAGGGGGAGGGCTGTCCTCCTTGCCTTCTGCCGCACACCATGTCCTACGACCGTGTGCAACTAGGCAGCCTCTTGCTGACACTGGAAAGACCAGAGACCAACAGAGGGCAGACCTAGGGCCTGGGCATGGATGAGCCTATTGTGCCTGCAAGTAATAGAAAACCCAAATGAATGGGCTTGATGATAAAGATGTGACATTATATCTCACACCAACCATCTGGAGGTAAGAGTGCCAAGGTTGGGCTGGCAGTTTGTGCAACAAAATTGTGAGCCACATAGTCTTTAATGTAGCCCTGCATGAAAAAGTTTGATCCAAGTTTAAGGCTGCAATCCTGAATCCATAGTTAATGAAGAACCTTAACAGAATAGGAGTGTTGACATAGCTGCTTTAGGAAGAGAAGCCCTGAGCCAAGTCATTGTTGGATAAAGAAAAGTTAGCAAATATTTGCATACTTGCTGTCGTACAATGTCAGTTGAAAGTACACTTTCCCTAGACAATCCTTAACAGTAGGATTCATAACTGTTGTGTTAGTCAAGATGTAAGTAAGGTGACAAAGATATCTTAAAATAGTGTCGCGCTCAAGGCAGGAGCCTGTGTCTTGTTTGTGAAATTAGAAATAGGCTGGCAGTACAAGGTGGATAAGCCACTTTTTAATGAGGTGGTTAGGGGACAAGTCCCTCCAATCCTGTTGTACCAACACCTTTCAGGGGGTCCTCGCCCACATCATTAAAACCACTCACTCACCAGTCCACAAAACCTCCCCCAAGACTGAAGAAAGGTGGAGGATAAGCAGTGGAGGAATAATAATGTGGCCCGGAGGTTCATACATCACTCCTACTCACATCCCTTTGGCTCAGACTTTGTCACATGGTCACATCTTGCTGCAAAGGAACCTGGGAAATGAAGACCTTAGTTGGGCAGTCATGAGCCCAGCTAAACCTCAGAACTAAATCTATTGAGACAGGGAAGGAAGAGAATAGATGGTAGTTTCTGCTACCCTCATGTCGGTGTAACTCTTCTTAGTTTTCTAATACATTTCCTTACCTGTTACCTCCCTTAACCTCACAAGTTCAATGTGTGCTGGTTCTAGGAAACCAATTTTTCATGGAATGGTTGCAACTCACTATGCAAGCCTGAGGCAAAGTAATATCTTGGATTTTCCCCATCAGTTGCTTGAGTACCAGTGCGGCTATATAAGGGGAGGCTTGGCTTCTCTTGTTTGAGGCTCTCCATCACTATTTCTCCACCCCACCCCGTCACTATTTCTCCATCTGCTATGGCTTATATCTAAATGTTCCCCTAAAGCCTCATGTGCTCATAGGTGGGGCTTTTGGGAGGTAGCTGGACCATGGATGTGTGATACTGGATTAAGAGTGTGAGAGCTGGATTAGTCCACTGGTTGGTTTAGCATAGTTCTGGCTGTGGATAATGGGAAGCCCCACTCTGGGTGTGGGTGGCACCAACCCATAGGCTTGTAGCCTGAATGGAATAAAAAGGGAAAGAAAGAAGGTTTACTGTTAGCTGTTTCCTGTCTGCCCTGCCATAGACTGTTTCTCCTCTGTGATGCCCCTCTTCCATGCTGCCCTGCCTTAGAGCCAGCTGACTATGGACTAAAACCTCTATGAACCAGAGCTGAAACAAAATTTTCCACTTTTAACTTGTGAGAGTTGTGTACTTTGGCTCAGCAATGAGAAAGTAACTACCACCACTATCCAAGAACCAACTCCTAGGGTCTGATGCAATCTAAAGGGTCCAGTCTTGTTTCCAACCTCTAGGTCTAGAGAAGTTGGAGTTTGGGATTTTTCTCATTGCTTCTGTTGTCACCATGCTGTTTCTTGGTGAAAAAGTAATTGTATCCCAAAAAATACAGCTTTGTCTCTATCACAGTGATGTCTTTGTTGGGCTGAGCCCCAGGCATCTCCTGTGCAGGAGCTCCAAGTTCCTCCTCCTGTACTGGACCTCAGCAGAGGCTGCTGTGCTTGGGGGACAGAGTGGCCATGGAGGCTCAAGGGGAGGGAACAACAAAGATCTTTGGGGCAGGTACCGGGGATTGAACTCAGGGCCTTGTAGTTGCTAGGCAAGCGCTCTACCACTGAGCTAGATCCCCAACCCTGATAACCAAGATCTTTAAGGTGACTTTCAGTATCCACTGAGTTCGAAGAGTTACTGGTAGTCTTTCTGAGTAAATGGATTTATGTCTCCCTCATCAAACCCCTCAGTCATGTACAGGAAGGAAGAAGAGGCTGAGAGGTGTGAATTGGTGGAGGTCACAGAGCCAGCCATCAGCCAACAGACTCTGGTATCCTCCTCCCACCTCGACCCCTGCTCTCTACACTTGGGCCCCAGATCTCAGCTCTGTATCCCACCTCTGTGAAGTCACCCAGAAGATCGCTGCCCTTGTCACTTGAAGTGTTTTCTTCTATTTAACAACTGTTTTAGTCACTTTCCCATTGCTGAGACGAAATATCTGATACAATTTAAAGAAGAGGAGTTTATTTTGGCTCATGGTCTCAGAGGTTCAATCCATAGTTGTCTGGCTCCAAGCAGAAGGCCCCGGTGGAGGAAAGCTGCTCACCTCATGACAACCAGGAGGGGGGGGGGGGGAGGAGGTGGAACAAGAATACACCCTTCCAGATCACAGCCCCCCCCCATGACCCCCATTTTCCAACCAGGCCCCACCTTCTATAGCACATTCAGCTATTAACTCAATGGACCAGTTCACTAATGACTATAGTGCCCCACAATCCAATCACACTCCGAAAGTCTCACCTCTGAACACAAGGGACTTTTGGGGAATATTTTACATCTAAACCAAAGCAACGCCTCTTTGTCCGTAAATCATTGCCATTGCTGACTTCAAAGGGTCCTTTTCTCTTTAAGCCCGCCCTTCAGAGGGGCTGATACTGCCTCCTTTATTGTCTGTGAGTTCACCCAAGTGCTAACTGGTGCACTGTTTGTGTGTCGTGGAACATCCTTCCACTCACATTTTGTGGGCCAAAACTGTTTATATAACATCAAACTTCAAAGAGGGCAAGAAAATACAACCCTGCTATGTGGACAAAAGGAGAAGAAACAGAATGTCTGTGCTAGAAACGGAGTATCTGTGTTATGGTGAGAGGCTTCCTTACCTGTCTTGTGGAAACCACAAGCTTGATCCAAGAGCCTCTGAATCTGCATCCACAGCAAAGTTCGAAGCTATCAGCCCAGTGAATTGACAAAAGAAAATGAGATTACTTTGGCATAACTTATTCTTAGGAAACTTACATTGGCTTCTGATGCTCAGTATGTTTTTCTTTTATCTTTTAGATATTCCCATTTGAATTCATTTCCAACTGATATACTAAGTAATCAAAATCTATGTTTAACCATTCTAGAATTTCCCCAGGGATGGCAAGAAACCTACCAGTCTGTGGTTTTTTAGGGCATGTATAATCAATTGCCAAAAGCTTTATTACCTAATATTCATATCACAGTATTGTAAGGCAAGACCTTTGTTATAAATGATTTCCGTAGCTATGGTCAAAGCAATTGCAACTCAAAATGGAGTGAACAGAAGTATTATGAATACTCAAAGCTGCGTGTAAGGGGCTGGGGGTTCAGCTCAAGTGGTAGAGCACTTGCCTAGCAAGCACAAGGCCCTGATTTTGCTCCTCAGCACCCCTCCTAAAAAAGTGGTGTGTGTGTGCGTGTGTGTGTGTAACCAAAGATGATTGACATTAACGAATAAATGCAATAAACCTTAAAAGCCGTAGAATACTGAGCTTTTTGAGTGGGCAAAAGAAGGCCTGGGCCCCCCCCCAACATTTACAATCAGGTCAGAATTCCCCATTGAAGATAGGATCGTACCCTGAAGGTACAATCCGGTGGTCCTTCAAGTTTTCTGGTGAATTAAGACTCTAGGAATCTACAAGATGGACTTAACCTTTGACCCAAGCTATCACACGAAACAGCCTGGAACCCCAGTTTTGTCTGCGAAGAGGAAGGCAGCTCACGTCATCGTGTGATGAAGCGGAGAACGATCCAGAAAACAGAGGACTGAAGAGGAGCTAACACTGCCTGGAGCCACGGTTGTCCCTCTGCTCCTCTGACATGGAGTCGGTAAAACACTACAGGGAGGCACTTGTGTGCCTGTGAGTGACAGCCGGGCAGGAGCCCAGACCCTGTAACGGTGTGTGAATTTGGGTACCCATCAGCTCTTTCTCCTTGACCTCTGAGAACTTGCTCTTCAGCATGGTGGGGGTTCAACATGAGGGGTCACTTCAGGCTCAGTGGACAGGGAAGGCCAAACGGGGATGTGGGATTTGGTCTGCACATTGACGAACAGACAGAGAAAGTGGGGAGGAGGCAATGGAAGGTCAGTGGGAAGTCTGATTTGCCAGGCAGAGGTGGGTCTTGGGAAAGGGTAAGTTAAGTTGGGTGCCGAGGAAGTCATGGGATGCTTTGATCTGGTCCCTGACATTCTCAGGCCTTGGTTAAGCCGAGACAAACTTGACAGAACTCTGTGGGACACACTGAGATACCAGAGACAAGAGAGAGACCAGAGATAGTGTTCTCGGCTAATGTCACAAGCAAAGTCAAACGTGAGGTGTGCATGAGCCAACCTGGAAAAGGTGGAATGCTGGTGACTGATCCCATGAATTTGGGAGTCAAAAAATAGAATGAAGTCAACAATTTTAAAATACCTTCAGTTTGCAACCCTTATGATGTTGACTTTTAGGTAACCGTGTCTTAAGGAAAGAGGGTCCCAATCAATGTGGTAGCACATTTCCGCATATGGTCACACTTTCCCAGGAAAATGAATTTTCTTATTAAAGTAACTCCATCCAGGGCATGGACATTATTTTCCCTTCTAGCAGAATTCTGATCTTCTCAGTTCTGGCTATCTTATCTCTAATGTTGTCCTCCAAGCTAGGGTTTCTGGCTCTTCCTCCTCATCCTCCAAATGTCAGAGTGGGGGATGAGCAGAGGGACGCAGCTGTCTCCCCTCCATCTTCTTATCTCGGCCAGAGTCCCAGCAGCAGAGGCGCAGCGATGCAAAATTACCAGCCGGTTGCTGAGAGAACAGCATGAATGGCCTATTTATAAAGATGTGAGCAACATGAAAGGAAACCATCAAGAGACAGGGCAGCAGGTCTAGACTAGTGACAATAGAGAGCTGTCACCACTAGAAGGGTGAGGAAACAGGGGAAGACGTGGCGACAAGAGAGCTGCAGCTGAAGGAAAAGCATATGGAAAGTGACTGTGGCCTCCAGTGGAGGAGCCAGGCGCCCCACTGCCACCCCACTGCCACCCCACCTCCCAATGGGCAGAGCTAGAACAGCCGGGGCCCTGCTGGCTCTTCCTCCTTCCCTCCTGTTTCCTGCTGGTGCCCACTATGGGCTGAGCTCACCCACAGCCCAGAAGGTGAGGGAGCTCTGGGGACAGCGCCTCCAGATCCGTCCCCAGGGCCAGGGCGCAGTGGAGAAGGAAGGAGGACGGAGCATTTAGGACAAAGAGAATCTTCAGTGCACTAAATGGATCACAGGGGCCATTCTGCTTTCCTGAGCCCTCACTCTGGGCCTGGCACGTGGGGACAAGGAGTCTGGCCCTGGGGCCCCAGGCGAAGGAGCGGAGATAGAGCAAAATGAGGTTCCTAGTTCTGGGTCTCTGAGAGGCGTGCATGCGGCCTGTCTAGGAAAATCCCCTGATCCCATACAAAACAGTCTCCCTTTTGCATAGGCAGCTTGAGGAAGTGTCTATTTGTCACACCCGAAGAACTTTGGGTGCATTTCATTTGAACCGAAAGAGCCTCCAGCCCACTGAGTTCCCTTAGGCCATACGCCAACCCAGAAATTAAGCGTCTCTTCCCCCGGTTCAAAGACGAGGCCACTCAGGATCCCCAGAAGACTCAGGTGCGCTTTGTCGAGGGAGCTGGCACTCGCGTGGGTCTGCGTGACTCCAGCGCTGCAGGATTTCCGAGGGCTCCCCAAGCTGGCCGCGCTGGCCAAAAACAACTTCCAAAACCAGAAGGGAACTCCGCCTTCGGCCCGAGCGCCCAGTGGGGAAACCGCCCCTCTGCCAGCTTCCCAGCTAAACACACTGGCGTTCTGCAGCTGGCAGGCACCACCACCCGGAACCTAAATGTTGGGCAGCACACGCAGTACATCCTGCGCCGAAGACCCCGGGCAGGGCCGGCTGCGCCCTGTCTCCCGGCCCCGCGGGAGGCCGAGCCACATGCAGGGTGTCCTCTCTGGCCTCGCGTCCTGGGCCCCCCAGGCTCACACCCTGCCTGCTTCTCCACCTGGGAGCAGGAAGGTAAGATGAGGTAACGTCTCCGGAGCCCGCAGTGGCAGGACGATGAGAAGAATTTCAGAAATGCTGTGTTTAATTTAAAGCAGATCCAGCCCGCCTTCGTCAGGCAGCAGTTTCACTCAGAATAACCAGTTTATTTTTCTTGGACATTTCAGGAACCGACTGGCCTTCCCCTGTTGAGACAGAACAGGAATGTCAGGGGACCCCTTGCTGGGGGCCAAAGGGCTGCCAGGCCACACAGCCACTGGCCGCCTCTTTCTCCCTCAGTCCCCAGCCGCGGATGCCTGCTTCGGGGTGGGGTCACCTGAAGCCCCCCGTTTGCCTCATGCCCCCAGCTTGGTGCCTGGAGCTCTGGGGTGAGGGGTGGTCACAGATGGCAAAGCCAGGGTGGTCTGTCACGTGCTCTTGGCGCACCAGGTACTGTGCTCAGCACTTTCTGTTCAGTATCTCGTCAAATCCTTCCAACCACTCAGCGAGGTGGGTGGTTTTTATTGCTTTCTACAGAGGTGAAGTAGAGGCTAAGGGAGGTTACGTGGCTTGTCCAGCTCTCCTTGGATGCCCTTCCTCCCCTCCTACGCCCACCCTCCCCAAGCCCACACAGCTTTAAGGTCCACATGCTTCGAGATAAGTACTTTCTTGGGCATTTTGTTACCTGTGAATGGAGCAGTTTGGGATGGAAGGTGGCTGCTGGCGGGAGAAAGGGCTGTAGTCACAGCCTTCCTTCCAGTTGATGACGGCCCACTTTGGGTTGGTTTGGGCTGAGGGTTTCTGGGCCCTGTGGGGTTTGCTGTATCCAAGGTTCTGCTGGACTCTCGGGGTCCCAGGCTCTGGGGCCCCGGCCAGGCCTTGATCTTGGGCAAGTGGTTCCCCAGGCCCTGGCTTCTCCTCTGTAGAATGGCAAGTGGGGCGGGGCTGGGAGTACGACCCAGGGATCCGGTGTCTCGGGGCTCCTCTGACCCTAACGCTCTGGTTTTATTCCGTGTCAGGATTTATGCAGCTCAGTCGCGGCCCAGGGAAATGTTGGGGAGGCAGCGGGAGTCACTTCTGGGCAAGTTTCCAGAACGCAGGAGAGGAGAAAAGAATGGGCGGCTCCTGCAGCCAGAGGAGGCACTAGGTGGCCCCGAGGGATTTATTCCAGAGACATTGCCCAGAGCCTGGCCGGCTCAGGGCACAGGGCCACCCCAGCTAGACAGCGCAGCTCCTGCTTCTCTTCTCCTCAAGGGACTGCTGTGGACTGGGCACTATCGGGATCTCTCTCTGCCTGTGCCCCTCCACATGCAGAGCTCTGGGAAACTAAGAAATCTGCTCTTAGGCATGTACAATGGTGCACACCTGTAATCGCAGCACTCTGAGAGGCTGAGGCAGGAGGATCACAGGTTTGAGTCTGGCGTGGGCAACTTAGTGAGACTCCGTCTCAAAAAGTGATGTAGCTTAGTGCAAAGGTCCTGGGTTCAATTCCCAGCCCCTCTCCTCACAATAAAAAAAGAAAGGAAAAGAAAAGAAATGAGCTCTCTGCCTCTCTACCGGGGTTACCTTTGATTTCCAGGGGAACACAGAGGGGGCCCAGAGGGACAGGATCCAGGGTGGTGGATCCTGCCACAGGTGCGACCTTTTGCCCCCAGCCTGGGCCAGCAAGACTTGCTGCAGGCCAGGGAAGCTGCTGGCACGGGGGTTTCTCAGGGAGTGGCTGTCTCTGGGGACAATGGGCTTAGTGTGGGAGGACTAGCTCCCAAGAGAGGTTTCCATGGCACCCAGAAGCTGACTTGGCCACAGTGTCAATGGGCACATTGTGTGGGAGTCCTTGAGTCCCTGCCTCTCCCCTGGTGTGTGTGGAGGGTGGGTGTGAGGGAGCTGATCTCTCTGTCCCCACAAATGCCCCCTTGCGCTACGCTATGGCTGACATGTGGGCCTGGGCAGCCTGCCCACCTCCTCTCCTACCCTTCAGGAAAAGTGGGGCTCTATGAGGGCTTACTCAGGTGCACAGTATTCTGGGGCTGTTCCTCTGGAGAAGGGAGCAGAGAGATGGCACATACCCTCATTCGTGCATTTCCCTAAAACCTGAGCCAATGAATTAACTCCCCCTCTACTGACTCATCGGCAGGAGTTACAAATTTCGGTGCCAAGTTTAGAGAAATGAGAGATGTTTTACAAGTTACCCAGCCACAAGGACACACCACTCACTTTTTTTTTTCTTAAGCCAAAGTAGCAGGGCAGCTGATTAACCTCATTAACCCTCAGCCCTAGGAAACTATGGCAAATGTTGTCACGGCGTGCAAATAAAGTGCTTTGGCTGTGACCTGGGCTGGAGGAGAGCTGGTCTCTGAGCCCCAAAGGTGCTGTGACATCAAGCCATGGCACTGCCAAGCAGTTGTGATGAATTGGCTAGTTATGACAGCAGAGGTTGACCCTATACCCCTAGGAAAGTCCTTGTAACAAGCTAGTGGGTGCAAGTGGGTGACTTGTGTCACAGTGGGTACAGCAGGGAGGGGAGACTGGGTGAGGGATGATGGAAGCAGGCACCACTCAGGGAGGAAGACAGGGTGGTGGGGGGACCTTAGCAAATGCCCAGAGCACTGGGGAAAGGAAGGGAGGGCCCGTCCAGGAGTCCTGAGGAATCCACCCACGGCTGGCTGGAAAGTGTGCAACCGCAGGCCATGAAAACGGAAGTCCCTACTTGCCCTGACTTGCAGCATTTGCTGGTTTTTATGGGGTGAATAGTCTCACTATGGTTACCAATGCGAAGGTGCTGGGCGTGGGGATGGGATCGCTGCCACTTCTGCCCGCCTTGCACGCCTTCTGTAGTGGGAAGGATGTGAGAGCTGTGATTCTAACCAAACACCTGGGGGCTCTGAAGCCTGGGCTTGACTGGCTCCACGGTGATCTGGCTGTGTGACTTTGAGCAAGTCACTTAACCTCTCTGAACTGTACTTCTGTCTCTATAATATGAAGGGCACGGTGAGGATGAGCAGGGCTTGGCGCAGTACCTGGCATGGGCTCTGCCATCTTTCAAAATGAGTGCCGGGTAGTGTTGGAGTCTTTACTCCACTGGGATTTTTTGGTGCTGGGGATCGAACTCAGGGCCTTGTGCTTGGTAGGCAAGCACTCCAACCACTGAGCTAAATCCCCAACCTGCGAGTGGACTTTTGTCCGGGGAATCTTAGGGACTCCACATGAAGGTCACTGGGACTTTTTTGTTTTTCTAGCCCATCAGTGATTGACATGACACCTGGCAGAACAAGAAAGCCTTAAGTCAGTAGCTTGGCATTCGCTCTCTGATCATCCCCAAGATCCTGTGAGGTGGATTTAAGATGAAGAGACCGAGGCTCAGAGAGGCCGGCCTCTCCTCAACTTATCTGCCTTTTTCCTTTGCAGACCCTGAGTGCTGGGTAATCCATTCTCCAGAACAAGCATGTAAAGTGACAGAAGTCAGGGCGGGTGGCGGTAGGGAGGAGCTGCCACCCCCATGCCCTGTAGAAGACGCAGGACTTGGCGGGGGTGAGAAAGAGAAGATGGGAGAGCCACGCCTGGATTATCAGGCCCTCTTTCCTGTGTCCCTGGGCCAGTCTGGTCCCAGAAGAAGCAGACTCCGAGATAAAGTTGAGTGAACTGGAAGTTCACTGTGCTGTGCTCTGGAGTCAATGTCCGAGGGTGACCAGGGGAAAGAGGAAAAGGGAGTGGACAGTGGGAGACACTGGACTTCCACACAGTCTCGGCTGAGGCCTCGGCCATCCCTTGGGGTGTCTGGAGCAGGGGTGGCCTCTGAGGGGGCCCTGAGTTGGGACAAGTGGGCTGAGCCCTTCCACCCTGTCAGCTGGTTAGTTGCCCGAGTGAGAGGGGCTGAATCTCCCCAGACTTCTGGCCATCAGTCCTGGAAGAGGGTCCAAATGGGACTAGTGTCTCCACTGAATGCAGCTTCCCTCTGAGTCTTAGAGGCCACATTCCTGAGAGGGACAACTCGACTCGCCAGACTCATTTATCTGGGCCAGTCTACCTAGGTCAAAGGCCGGGGGCTGGCCTGTGAGTGGCTATTGTACAAGATTCTCAAATTGTACAAGATTCTCAAAGCTAGGGTTTTTGGGTTTTTTTTTTTTTTAATGAGCATGTGTAACTTTTGTACTTGAGGGAAAAATTATCCTCAAGTGTAAAAATTATGAGTCCTATGAAATTGTCATTTGTCCACTTCCATGTTTGTGTGTTGTGAGGGAAGAAGGTAACACAGAGGAGGATGTGGGACAGAAATCCTGGCTTCCTGGCCATGGTCCCGTCTCACTGCTGACACCCGAGGGAATGGGAGGACTCACAGGCACCATGTGGAACAAAAGAAGCCAGACACAACAGAGTGGAACCTGTACCAGTCTGTCTCTGTGATATTTGGTAAGAGGCAACACCAACCTCAGACAGGGATCCAAATGGCTGTAACTTTGGAGGGGGGACGTTTGCCTGGGTGGGAAGCAGAGGGGCCTGCTGGGATGATGGAGATGTTCTACGGTTTGGTCCGTGTGGTGCTAACCTGGGGTTGTACTGTTGTACAGAGTCATTCAGCAGGACACTTAAGATGTGTGCTCCTTGTTATACACAGGACACTTTCATAATTTTAAAGTGCGATTTTCAACTGAAGTTATTTGCAGTAATGGGTATCTAAGCCAGTAAGTCATCTGCTCTCATGGCAGTTTGACTCATTTGTGTGAGTTTTTCTCAAGGCCAAGGGGAGCCATGAAGACATCCTTCGGGTTATAGGGTTTCCATTTTGGTTGACTCTCAAAATTCCATCTGCCTCAGATTCCCCTGGTTCCCAGACCCACAAATATCCTGTCACATGTGTTGGGAATTATTTTTAGAGGTCATTCAGGAAGAACTTCCTCTCGCCTCAGCATGATGCCTACTTCCTGTCTGGAGCAGGAGTTCTGCAGGGTCCCTTGTGCTGTGCTCATCCCATCCCTGAGGGCCGCTGCTTACTTTCAAAGACTCCACTCCAGTATCACATCAAGCATGCCCCTACAGAATCTTAGATGGGAACAAGCGCACACACACAAACGCATGCCCACCCATACACGTCTATAGGGGATAGGTTCCAGGACACCCAAGGGCACCTAGATCCTTGGATAGTCCAGTCCCTTATAGAAAATGCTATGCCATTTCCATATAACCTGTGTACATCTTCCTGTATACTTTAAATCATGTCTAGATGACTTATGACACCTATTACAATGTAAAAGTTATGTAAATAATTATTATACCTTATTGCTTGGGGAATAATAATAATATGAAAAGGTCTGTACCTGTTCAGTATAGATGCAAATCTTTTCCTTAATACTTTCAATGCAGTTGGTTGAATCGGCAGGTGTGAATCTTACAGGTATGGAGGGTGTGTGCGTGTGTGTGAGTGTTTGCATTTCAAAATATTTTTAAAAGATTTTAACAATTTAAAAAGTAGGTTATGAGGGGTTGGGGATTTAGCTCAAGTGGTAGAGCACTTGCCTAGCAAGCACAAGGCCCTGAGTTCGATCCCCAGCACCTCCCCTCCAAAACAAGTTATGAGTAACAAGTATTATTTCTTGACAATCCCTATGTGTACATGAAGAACTTTGCAAAGGAGGAAATGTTACTTCCAAACTATTCTGCAAATGTAATGAAATTTTTCAACATACTAAATATATCAGTTAATGAAGTTGACATTATGATCCACTTTGTAAGTGTCTAATTAAAAATGTATTCACTTGGGTTATGAAGTTTTCTTTTTATATTTTGGAGTAAATTCATTTTTCCCCCAGAACACAGACTTTTCCTAGCAAGATAGTGGCCAGTCTGTAAACAAGGGCTGCTTAAGAAGTCACCTTTGTGGCCAGGTAAGTGGGCCAGGACCTGTGGGAGGGATAGCAGAGCTGCAACTGTGCTATGGGGACAGGTTGCAGGGTGGGGACAATGAAGATAAATGGTCTCAGAAAAAGTGGGCCTTTTCCCCAGGCAGTGGTAAACACTGTGCTCTTTTCCAGTGGTGGTAATTAGGAGAAAGTCTTTGAGTTTAGAAGACACTTGTAATCCTGCAGCTCTGATTTAAAATTGAGTCTGATTGATTATCTTGAAAAGTCTTCTCACAGGAGAGATCTTTATGAGTTGACCTGAAAAGATGTTCCAGGTCAAGTCACTTGAAAGAAGCAAATCTCACAGCACAGCAAGTAGTAATATACAAGGTGTGATCAAAAACTCCAGTGAGTAATTAAATTTTAAATATGTATTACAGCCAGGTGTGGTGGTGCACCTCTGTAATCCCAGCACTCGGGAGGCTGAGGCAGGAGGATTACAGGCATGCTCCCCCACCCTTGGCTGAGCTGACATTGTTTGCTGAGAAATATTTAGCCATGTATTCGTTCAGAGTTTCCCAAGGGTACCAACCGATGGTTTGTAGTCGCACATCCGTACAAGTCACAAATCCCCTGGGATACATGGCCCAGAGCATGATCTCAGACCACTGGAAGGACGGAGCCACCAGGCTAACTGGAAGTCCCGACCGGCTGAGGGGACCCTGCACATCATGTGAATTCGCTCGGCCTCCAGCCACCAGTCTGAACTTCTGGCCCCAAAATGTGGGCAGTTATGTTGCTCGCCAGCAGATTTCTGTGTATTTTAAAGGAATTAATTTCTCTCACAATTTTTTCTAAAAATCCATAAATTAGTGCTGAACAAATGGACTAATCAGAAGCCATCCTATCTAATGTAAGAAAAGGCTCATGGCGTCCATGTTTTCATTAGTTGCTTCATTCATTCATTCATAACTGAGGTTCTCCTGCACTCGGTCCTGGGCAGGTGGCAGAAGGCAGTGGGACTTGGGCCAAGGTTCCGAGGCATCAGCGTGTCTTCATTGTCCCATCAGATTCACAAAACACAAACTCGAAGATACAATCATTAAACATTTTAAGACAGTGAACATAGAGCACTCACTCCAGATCTGGGGCCCTTTCCCTGTGCGGTCTGTGTGAGAGTCCTGGTCTCTCTCCAAGAGGCTGGTTCTCTCTGTTTGTGATGCTCGGTGCATGTTATGAACACCACCGACCGTTTTCTCTACCATCGGTGCTTTCCTGAGGGCACCTCACCCCGCCTCTGGGCCGTGAGAAGCATTTTGCTAATGTGTGGACTGGGATTTTTAATATTTTAATAGTTTAGTATTTATCTTCATGTGTATTAAAATATATGGATATAATAAACTGTATTACACTTACACATAGACTCTCAGGGACAAAGTTATTGAAGGGAATAATTGGTCGCTCGAAAGGAAAAGATAGTAAGTAAATAGAGATAATGTACGTGGTACCTAGATAGGTAGAATAAGAGGAGATGGTGCTCAGAGTCTGGGAGGTGCACACTAGGCAGCGAGTTAAGGCTGCGGATGGTGTTGGACAGCTTGATAGTACCACGCTCGATGGTTCACTCAGTGGGAGCAAACCTTTTGCCCACCCTGATCCAGGTACCCAACACATCCAAGCATGGAAGTGGTAATCCCTAGGAATCACTCCACCATGAGTGGAGTGACAGACCCACAGGAAGGGGCGATGCCTGTCTACATGCCAACCCAGCAGAGGAGACACTGGCGGCCACAGATCTGTGTCATATTGTGGAGGACAGGATGGCCGGGTGCTCTTGAAGTCTGCACTCAATATCAGCATCTGCCTAACGGCACACAGTATTAAACAGGGAATAAAAGCCACCAATATGGGTCGAGAGAGAGAGAGAGAGAGAGAGAGAGAGAGAGAGAGAGCGCTGGAGTAAGGAAAAGCATTGTCATGTAGAATTTTAGAGAAACTTTTTTCTTTTTTTTTAAACAAGGAGCCCACATTGTCATTTTACACCGAGCCCCACAAATCATGTACTGGACCTTGACCCATTGTCTCTGGGGCCATCCAGGTACGGTTCCTAGGCGGCACTGGCGGATGCATCTCCTGCTGTTTGAGGATCCAGAGAAGCTTCTTGGCAGACACGGCCTTGGTCATGGCCTTGGAATCAGATGAGATTAAGACCTGAGGAAGTGGGGCAGCTGTGCCTCAAGGAAAGACACAGCCCAGGGGACAGCAAAGGTGCGGTCTTGCTGTAGCCCAGGTGGGGAATAGGAGGTACAGAACGTACAGGAATTCGAGGCTGGGAAGGAGCAGGCTTGGGATCATCATGTGTTTACACAAGTAACAGTAGCAGATTGCTTTATGAACTTTTAGAGGGCAGGGACGGAACTTCAGCAAGATGTAATCGTATGAGAAGCGTCTGAGACAGACAGCGAGGGTGCGGGGAAAATCCCAAGCAGGGGAACCACCAGACATGAGTCATCCGGGCCAAGAGAGAAGACTCAGTTGCAGTCATCGCCCCAACTTTTTAATCACACGACCATAAATTATTTTTGAGCACACACCCTAGTATATGTGTCTATTTCCGCACAAATGCTTGCACAACTTTTCTGTTTAGGCTAGATGTTAAAAAACCAGAGCAGAAACAGAATTTTTGAAAAGATAATAAAAAAGTGAGCAGAAAAGAGAAGTCCCAATATTCTCTTCCTGCCCACAGCCAACTGCCATTTTAAACATTAGAGATGCAGAGCCTGGCATTATGCCCATTGTTAAGCCCCCAGTGATGGCTCAGGAGAGACTACTGGGGTAGTCAGAGGCTGGGTTCTATGTAGGGCAGAGCCATGCGGGTGTGGGTGGGGCGGGAGCAGTAAGCGCTGAGTGCCTCTCGAGGATCAGGGGAGGATCTCAGAAGGGAAGTGCCAGAGAAGCCTCCTCACAGAAGCTGGCAAAAATTCTCACCTGGAGCTCACCAGGAGGATGCTGGGAAGTCCAGTAACTTGCCCTCGGCCAACTTCAACACCCATGTGAATCCTACCGCGCCCCTCTGCTGCCCTCACCAACTTGGGGTCGGGCCTGCTTTCTCTGGAGGAATGAGTTGCTGATGTTGAGAGCCACTGTCAGAGCAGGGCTGGCATTCTCTGATGGGGGGCACCAGAGCAGATGCTGTGGGTACCTGTCCACACATGCCCAGGGCCTTCTCCAGCGGGCATTGACCTTCACCAAGGGCCGGAAGTCTGGGCGCAATGGAGGACACAGACCCCCTCCCTCCCCTCAGGTGGGATAACTCTAAGCCCTCTGCCAGTCCTCTCCCAGAAGTGTCCCCGGGTGAGCTTCAGGTGCGATTAGTGGTAACTCACTGACCAGCACACCGTATACTGGCTTCCTTCTCTCTGTTCTTTGTCTCATTCCCTGGTCCTGATGTCGCTCCTCAAATAAACTACTTGCACCCAAATTCTTGTCTTGGAGTTGGGACACCTTATGGAAAGTGGTCCTGCCAATTTACATGGCCTGCCTGTACCAGTCCCTCCTCTGGGGCCATGGCAGACATCACCAGTCTATCACCACATTCTTTTCTAGAAGCCTAGAGTTTTCAGGTCACTGTTAACAATTGGCTGGAGCTGACAAGTGAGCTGATACCTATTGCCAGGCACAGAGCCTAACTGGAGTCACTGTAGAGGAACAAACCCCCTGACTTCCGGCCCTTAGCTCAAAGAGAGAGGGAGAGGGAGGGAAGGAGAGAGGAGGGGAGAAAGAGAGAGAGAGAGAGAGGGAGAGAGAGAGAGAGAGAGAGCACTTAGTGACAGGTCTCAGCCATAGGAATGGAAAATAACAGGTAAAATTAACGCTGTTTCTTAAGTGTCTGAGAACAGTCCCATGCCGAGGGCTCCTTGCCAGTGACTCGTCCAGTGCCGGCGCTAGCCAGTGACAGCCTCGGGTACAAATGGAGGATTACAGGAGTATATACTATTGTGAAATGGCTTAATTGAGCTAATTAATATATCCTTCGACTCACGTACTTCTCATTTTTGTGATGAGAATGTACATTTCTGGCAGTTTGGAAGTATACTACACATTTTCAGCTAGAGTCACCACGCTGTACATGGTATCAGCAAAAATACAACGAGTGCCGCTGCCGAGTTATTTCCAATGGCAAAGCTAGAACCTTTGATACAGGAAGTGGAGTGTCACACCTTAGTAACAGTATGTGGCAAGTGTAATCTTGAGTGCTGTAGTCGTGAGCTACGGTTGCAAGAAAGTGTGTTTTAAATTGTGCCATAAATCGTGGGTCATGAACAATACATTAACAGAGAATTTGGAGAGAAAACATGAAATTCTGTCAATTTCATTAGGGTTGTGAGATCCCGCCACATCAGATTCCAGCTTTTAAAGAAATGTTATCACGGGAGAGGAAACTCAGGTCTGTGGTTATGCTCCTGAGACTAAGGCTCAGAGTTCTCCATGGAACCCCTTCAGTTCTCCTGTAAAAAAGTGGTACTTAAGATCTAACATCAAGGCACTATGTTTTGTGTTTTTTGACCTTGAAGGAATTATGCAAGCTGAATTTGTACCCAGGAACACTATGGTGAACTCTGAATATTATATGAGCTTATTAAAGCATTTAAGAAACTACGTGTGTACAAAACGGCCTGAGAAATTGGCCGCTTCATCCTGCATCATGATAATCCTCCACATCTCACGTCACTTCCTGTACAGCAATTTCTGTCATATAAACACCACGGTGTGTCCTCATCCACCTTATTCACCGATCTGACTCGTCCCCAAAGTCAAAATGACCATGAAGGTTAAATGTTTTTAATTCATTCGGGACATCAAGACAGTCGTGAAAGAGACTCCAGAACTGCTTCAGAAAGTGGCCAGAATGATGGGATGAGTGTGTTTGAAAATAGGGGAAGTAATCTGAGGGGGATTAATGGCGATGGGTCTTTTACTCTAATAAAGTTAAAAAATTTAAACATTCACCATATTTTTATCAGAGCTCATAGCATGTAATGGATCTCCAGAACTTATTCTTCCTGTCTAAATGAAAATTTGAAAATTTGAACTCTTTGACCATTATCGCCCCACCCCCAAGAACCACACTGTAGTCTCTTGCTTCTGTGAGTTTGATTTTATTTTTTAGATCCCACAAACAAGTGAGGTCATGAAGTATTCCGTCTTTCAGTGCCTGGCTTATTTGACTTAGCATAATGTCTTCCAGGTTCATCCATCTTGTCACAAATGGTAGGATCTCCTTTATAAATAAGGCCAAATATTATTCCATTGTGAACATGCATCAGCTTTGCTGTATGTATTCCTCCGTCCATTCTGTGTTCTGATTTTTGAATTTGGAGACTGCGATCATCTCTATGTCTGGAAAGACTGAGTGGCGAGTAGCGGGACAATGAGGTCCCTGCACCAAGACACCCAGGAGTCGTCACTCCCCTGTGGGTGTTGCCAAGCTGCTGACTGCTGGAAGCATTTCAGTTGAGAACTACTTCTTTGGAGGGTGGGGACCTCCAGATAGGCCTGGGGACTAGAAAACATTTTTTTTTTTTGGCTGGAATACAATATTTAAAAACTCTCCACAACTGCACGCTTCTCCTTGCATCTAAAGCATTTTGGGGAAGTGCTACAATCTTACTTTTTAAAAAGTCTTGAAGGGTCTCTAAAATCAAGCAGTTGGGTCTCTACATTTTCATGTTTGTTTTTTTTTTTTTTTTTGTGGTGCCGGGGATCGAACTCAGGCCCTTGTGCTTGCAAGGCAAGCACTCTAATCACTGAGCTAAATCCCCAGCCCTTTCATGTTGTTTTAATGTATTTGCCTTCTACCCAGCCTGTGGGAGGCTCTGTTTCCTCTGCGTGGAGCTGCTGCAGCCGGGCAGAAGACTCTGCAAGATGCTGCAGGCGTCTACCACAGACCCAAGTTCACAGCAGAAACCTTGTTTCAGTCTCCCTGCCTGTCCCCCAGCTGGTGGGCCCAACAACCTAGCTTTGTGGAGACAGAGCTTTGCTTTTTTAAAGACGAGAACTCCATCCCCAGCATCCTAGGTCGAAGACACACCTTTGAAAGTGCCTGGGGCCATGACTGCAAGGTCAAGCGGGAGGCCACCAGGACCAAGAGAGAAGCAGGAAGTGTCCAAAGTGGCCTTGTTCGAAGCCCAGGTTGAGCCAACAGGGAAGTCTCGGTTTATCTCATCTATAAAATGGGACAGCCCCTTCGTCTTAGAGCTGGTGAAGGTTAAATGAAGAGAGAGAACATGGGTGAGCTCCCCACTTGAGGCCTGCCCAGGAAGGAGTGGGCTGCCCAGGCGGGGAGCCCAAGGGCGTGACTTAACCACTTCAGGACCCCCGTCTGTGAATGCAGATGGCTGTATTTTCCCTTCAGGAGGCCTTCTTGGTAAATGCAAATAAATATTCTGCGAGGGGCCCAATAAGTACAGTCAGTAGTGGCTGTTATGATCATGCACCACTTAACATAAAGAGACATTGCGAGAAATGCCTTGTGGGGAGATTTAGTCCCGTACGAACATCCCCGTGAGACCACTGAAGAGAAAGTCGTTTCATCACTAGATGGTCATGCACGCTACGGAGAAAGAGTGAAGGACTCAAAGTGGGCAGGAAGACACGAGGAAGGAGAGGTGTTATGGTTTGTGTCTAGATGTCCCCCCAAAGCCTCATGTGGTAAGAGATAGCTGGATCTAGAGTGTGGGCTGCCCTGAGGGCAGGTAGCCTAGATAGATACAGGAAGAAGCTTAACTAGCTGCTTGTTTGCATTGCTGATTTGCATACATTCCTTGCATTTTCCTCACTTTACTTTGCGGCCGGCTGGCTGCCAGTCTGCCACGAGCCCACCCTGCCTCGGATCCAGCGGACTATAGACTGAAACCTCAGCAGACTGTGAGCTAATAAACCTTTCTTCCCCTAACTTTGGATGTCGAGTATTCTGTCCCAACAACGAGAGAAAAGTAACTAAAACAAGAGGTTTTATTTTAAACGAGAGAGAAGCCTCAGGATGGTTTTGAGCAAAGGACTAGCATGATTTAGGTTGAGCTTTTAAAAGTTCACTTCAGCTACTTGGTGGCTGGCAAGCGGACAGCAGAGCTGAGAACGGAAGTCAGGAGACCGGAAAAGGGTCAGCAAGAACCTGGTGAGGACCCTGGAGGCTCTGGCCATGTTAGAAGCAGCAGTCAGAAGTGCCGGCTCAGCGATGTGGGTGTATTTTGCAGGCAAGGCCATGCAACTTCCCGACTGATGGCACCCGGGCAGGAGAGCAACCAGGGAAGCCAGGTGGACCCCCAGGGATCTCACTGAACAATTGGGGTTGCCCTTTCCTGAGATGCAGAAGGCCAGGAAGGGCTTGCTAGAAGGACAGGAAACGTCAGGGTTATATTAGTATCCTGTCAGACATCCGGGCAGAGGCCCAGGTAGAAGTTGGATGTAGGAGCTCAGAGTTTGGAGTAGTGGTCTGTCCTTGAGTCTGGATGAGGTCAGCAGGGAGTGACAGGAAAGATCCAAGGCCTGATCTTGGGGCACTCACTCCGAGGCTTGCGGTCAGAGAGCTGTGAGAAGGGGCGGCCAGGGAGGCAGGAGGTCGGAGGGCGTGAATCCACACACGTGTGGGGAGGTGCGTGCTCTGCTGTCAAAGGGTACGTCTGTGGGTCATGTGACAGGAGGTCCCAGCACTGCAGAAGCACCAGGGTCCACAGGTGGCCACAACAAGGGAAGGTAGCGGTGCCGTGAGAAGGGATCCCGGGGGATGTCAGTGGGTACCGTTAGGCTGCCTCTGGAATAGCAGCAAGGACAGGAGAGGGCCCCACCCTTGCCCAGGGCCGAGGGACGGGCACTGCAGGAGCCCAGCCACCGCTGAAGAGGCTGCAGAGGACGCTTCACTCCGGGCTCCGCGAGCCTTGGCTCAGTCGCCTGGGGGAGAAAGCACATTTTCACGCTCCCTCAGTTGTTTGAGAGACAGCACATTCTGAACCGCGTGTGATGCCAACCCGGGAACGTGTAGCCTAAACCACAATTACCCAGTCACGGTGCATTAGAACTGTTTTCTCCCCAGGTACCCCATAGGCGTAGTTGTTTTCTCCACAGCTTGCATTTTAAACTGATGTTTGAAAAGCTTTGTGCACAGAACACGCACCTCTTCACCATGAGGTCCTGTCCCTAGGGAGATTTACTAAATTTGCCTATTTTTTTCACCCCTGTCATCAGGAGACTTCTATAAACATACAAACTAACATTGATTGAGGTCATTTGGGCTAAGGCATCTTCCTCAGGCAGTTGTTGTCTTACTTACTTTTCCTGTTGCTGAGAGAAAATATCTAATACCGAGAATTTAAAGGAGGAGAGGTTTATTTCAGTCCATAGACAGCTGGCTCCAAGGCAGGCTGGCAACACAGAGGAGAAACAGTCTATGGCAGAGCAGGCAGGAAGCAGCCAGCCTGTCTTCTATCTTTCCCTTTATATTCCATCCAAATCTGGGGGTGGTGGCACATGCTTGGAGCCCTAGTACTTGGGAGGCTGAGTCAGGAGGATTGTTGTGAGTTCAAGGCCAGCCTGAATTACATAGTGAGACCTTGTCTCAAAAACACAAAACAAAAAAAATCCAGGCTCCAAACCTTTTGGGTGGTGCCACCCACACCCAGGATGTGGCTTCCTTTTACCCACACCCAGAACAATACTAAACCAATCAGTGAACTAATTGATTATCATACCCTTAACCGCATTCACACACCCTAGATCCAACCGTCTCTGAAAAACCCCATCTCTGAGCACCCGAAGCTTTGGGGGGATATGTCAACACAAGCCGTAAGAGTTGTCATTACTTAAAAAGGTGAATAAAAGAAGGGTAGAAGGAAGGGAGGAAAGAAAAGAAAGGAAGACGGAGAGACAAAGAAAGAGCAAAAGAAAAAGGAGTGGAGGAAGGGAGGGAGGAAGAAAGAGAAAGGAAAAGAGAAAGTGAGAGAAGGAAGGAAATAAGGAAAAAAGGAAGGGATGTATGGAGGAGAGAAAAAGGAAAAAAGACTAAAAGGAAAGGTGACAGAAAGAAAAGAGAAGGAAGGAGAAAGAGGAGAGAGAAAAAGGAAGGAAGGAATGGAAGCTAAATATCCTGGATGACTTGGAATTAGTCTTTTTTGAGGTCAAATTTTAGAAAGAAACCCTTGTCTTATCTTCAGCTATCCCTGGTACTCACCATCTTGGTAGCCTCAGTGTCTAGAAAGAGCCAGTAGTGTTTGTGGAATGAATTAACTGGTTGTTATCACCTTCCAGTCGAGCAAAGATTCCTCCACCACTGTTAGGACCTTGAGCTCCTGGTCCCAAGAGAAACATCATCCTTCAGCCTCCTCCCTGCTCTCCCTCTGCTTGTTCACTGAGCTCTAACTTCCTTCTTTTTCCCTCCAACACGTGTATTCGGAAGCTCTTTGGCTTTTATTAAATGCAACTCTACTGCTAATACATTGCAGACGTGATCTTGAGCCAGCCACACGCTGGCACTGGACCCGGCTGGGCAGGGGCCAGGTTCCGAGTGAGGTTCTCCCTGCCAGTGATCAAGTTTCGTTAAGAACTGAGATATTCACTGCCAGATGCAAAAAATTCCAGAATGTTTTCCCAGCTGCATTTAGGACTCTGGTAGTTCCTCTTCTGGTGATGGAGTTTGGGGGTCATTGAAACTAGCAGTGCTGAGAGGCAGAGCTATAATAGAACGATGTCAGAGCACAGAGATGAGGGCAGAAGCTGGGGCCGGGCTGCCCCAGAGGATGAGAAAATGAACGGTGCCGTTAGAAACCTCTCCAATCTTTAAACTTGTGACTCCATGTTCTTCCCGCAAACGATTATTGGGACTGGAATGGGCTTTGAGAATTCTACCTGTGTGTGTTTTGATCACCAAAGCTCCCCGAGGCCAGGAAATCCAAAGCTGCAGCCTTCAGTGGGGCGAGGAGTACTTGGGCTCCACCAAGCACTGTGCCTTGGCCGGTGGGACACAGGACGATGGCTGCGGACAGGTGACCAGACATCATCCTCTTGGTTCTTGAGTTTCTGACAGAACACTTCTGCGAGAATCTAGCTCCTTATGAACACAAGGCAAAGGAAAGGGAAAGTGCCAAGAGCGAGGCTGTATGAGTGGCTCTGAGGATGCCCCAGTGAAGTAGCTCTCCATGCCAAAGAACATGGGGAGGAGTCAGTGTCCCCCACATCTGTGACCACTTTCCCCGAGCCTGGGAACCACTGAGGCTTTTGCAAAGAAACTCAGGGCTGGGAGGAGATAAATACTTTTGTATATGAAAATACAGTACGACTGTTAGGGAGAAGTTTGCTCTTCACAGATTGACCATCTGATGGTGCAGCCACATCACCCTGACACAGATTGCTCTGAGAGCTAATCGAATCCAAGCAAACGCTCTGCTGGCCCACCTCCACCCACCCCTACCCAGGAGCCAGCCATGAGCGCGAACCCAGCTAAGGCCTGGGCATCCTCCTCATGAAAGGCCCAAGAGCAAGGACTAGAGGCTCTGGAAAAGGCAAGCTTGTCTTTGCTCACCAAGATGGTGCCACATAGAGTCTTCTGGAGTGAGGTACCGTTACACAGACACATTCACTGGGGTAGAGAAGTCATACCAAACTCTGACTCCATAGGTTCTCTTGAAGCGAGGGATTGTGGGACCAGGAGTCCCTCCTCGTGATGGGCAGGCTAACAGGAAGGTTGCTCAGCTTGTGTCCCACAATGCCTGTCCCTTCACAGAGGGCCAAAGTGGTGTCACTCCGGCCTGTGTTGAAGACGAGCGCTCAGAATCCCCATGGCCGAGTGAAGCCAAGTCACTGCCCAAGGTCCCATAACGAGAATCACTGATTCAGTTTTTCACTGCTTTAATGAGCTACCTGAGCAGGGTAACTTTTTTAAAAAAAGGTTTATTTAGCTCACGGTTTTGGAGGCCGAAAGTCCAAACAGCATTGTAAGGCTCTGGAGAGGCCCCTGCTTGGCTGGGTCACCCCAGGATGACAGCAAAGGCAAGAACATGTGCGGGAGGAAGGGATCACATCTCAACACGGGAAGCCACAGGGAGAGACTTGGGGTCAGGGACAGGCTTCTCTGAGACTTTACTGTCACAAGAACTCCCTCCAGGGTTCCCTTCCCAGGCAGCAGGACCTCCTGCTAGACTCTACCTGCCTCTTGAAGGTCCTATCATGGGCCCTGTCACCACACAGGGGACCAAGCTCCCAACACATGAGCCTTTGGGGACACTCAAACCATGTCGAAACCATGCAGCATCAGAACAGGGTTAGAAGCCAGGCCTATCTGAGTCTGTCCACGGTCTTCTCCTGGTACAGGAAAATGATCGCAGCTGACAGGCATTTTCCCGCCACAGGCTGGGTCCCTTCTCCACTCTGAGGCCACACTGCCCTCCCCACAGAGCTGTTTCCTGCCTGGCTGGGTCGCAGCAGGTGCAAACCTATTTCACACTCCTCTCTAGTCTGTTTCATGCAGTCGGACACATCACATCCATTATTTTTATTTGGGCCTTCTGTCGAAGGCGACAAAGACATGCCAGAAGAGAGCTGTGAGAGGAACGAGAATGAGGAAACACATTTTTTGTGGGACTTCCCCTGTTGAGTCCTACTTTGTCCTTGGAAATGACTCTCAGCACAGATAAGTGCTCCTATTTTGAGGAAAGATAAGATTATGGAAACTGGTCCACTCCTATGTCCTCTGGTGGGTCCCCTAGAATGGTACTTCTCAGGCTTTACTGTATGGAAGAATCCCTCCTTCAGAGCTCATTGACACACGCATTCTTGGGCCCTGTCCCAGAAACTGGCTCAGTGGGTCTGGGTGGGCAGAGGACAGAACTGTCATTTCCGATAAGCTCCAGATAACACACATCCAGTGAAACCCGTATTGAGGGCCCTGCCTTAAGGATGATACAAAGGATTCTTTGTGTTAATCGGATTTGTCTATCCGTGCTGGAAGAATGGGGAGCCTTCTAGATTGCTTTGGGACAGCATTTGGATGGTTTCCAATTTCAGAACTAAAATCTCAAATGAATACAGCATGGAAGGGTGTGAAGTAAGGGTTAGTTGGAAGGAAGAACTAATCTCTGTATTTTTATTGTGTTTGGAACAGGAAGTGGGAGATAGTATATATTTAGATCAGGGATCAGCAAACTCATTTAGTAAAGGACCAGATGGCAAATATCTTAGGCTTTGTGAGCCACACAGTCTTTGTGTCAACTTCTCACCTCCCCCATGGTAGCAAAAAAGTAACTGCGGAGAACATACAAATATGCACAACTGTGTGCCATGAAACTTCATTTATGAACACTGAAATTTGAATCTTAGATACTTTTCAAATTTCATGAAGTAATCTTTTTATTTTTTCAACTGTTTAAAAATGCAAAAATAATTATTTGCTTCCAGGTTGTGCAAAAATGTGGGGTAGGCTGGATTTTAAAGCACAGGCCAGAGGTTGTTGACCTCTAATTTAATCACTTTAAAATGTTTTAGAAAATTATGTTTAAGTACATGTCTTTAATATTTAATTATGACTACTAGAATACAAATGGAATATACAACTCCCAACACAGATGAGGAAAAACAAGGATATGTGAAAGATTGATTAGGTGAAAAGATTTTTAAAAAATAAAGAAAAAAGGAGGAGGAAGTGAAGGAGGAGGAGATAGTGGAAAAGAACAAGAAAGGGAGAGAGGAGGGAAGGAAAGAGGGAAGAAGATAAAAGCGTAATAAAAAGGAAATGTAAAGTAACCTGACAGGGGTAAATCTAATCATAATAGTACCTATGAATTAGGTCAAACTAGTCAGTTATGAGATAGAATTTTAGTTTTGATTAAAAAATCAAAAGATGGGGAGATGAGCTGTGTTCTTTTGAAATTATATCTAAAACAAAATTATGCAAATATTTGAAAACAAAGATATAGAAAATATATGCCACCTAAATGGGTAAATGGGTATTAGATATTGGGTAATTGCTGTAACAACAGGCAAATGGTTATATTAATATCAGATATGGAAATATTAGGCAAATTACTACAAATTATCAAGACAAACAGGGAGATTTCATATTGATAAAAGTTGCAGTCAGCCATGAAGATATACTTATCATATGTCTAAATGTACCTACAATAGAATTCTGAAATGTATCTAATCTATATATCTGTATCATGGTACCCAACCAAAAAAGGGCACTCGCTGGCCAAATCCTCATAGTCCTTTTACAAAACTAGTCAGGTATTTGACCACAAGGCTAATTCTAACGCATGTGAAAAAGAAATCATGCAAACTCTCTGACCACAATGTAATAAAATTAGAGATTAAAAAGCAAAACAAAACATAGAACTGGCACAACACACACATACACACAGACAGACAGAAAGACAAAACTTTCCACCGGAAGTTTTAGAGCAGCGCTCGGGGAACTCTAATGTTAAAGAGGAAACTGTAAAGTCGAGACAAGCTGCACAGCACGATTATGTTTCAGGGGCTTGTTGGACAGGTCCAGGGAGGACTCAAGAGAAGCTTATTAGGCACAAGAAGAGCCAAGACTAAATGAAAGAAGTGCTAAAATCAATAAGCTAGAGTGAGAAGGCCACAAGATGAACCCAAAGAAAGTAGAGGCATGACATACAAAAAATTAGCAGAATTTAATGAGGTAGAACATTCATGCATGCAAAATTGAACAAAAACTTAATCTTTGGAAAGACCACTGCTACTTACCAAACTAACTAAATCTCATACAGATGTGCGAATAAAATTTTAAAAAATAACTAGCATTTGAAGTAAGAAAGAAAACACAGCTATCGAGATTTTAAAAATATGTCCAGGGGACTAAAGAGAAACTGTTAGTTAAAATAATTGAAAATGTAGACTGAGATGCAGGATTTCGTAAGAAAATGTAAATTACCAAAATTAATATAGGAAGAGATAGAAAACCAGTATAGGTCAAAAAACACAGAAGAAATTAGAAATGTCAAAATTTTCCCTCCTAAGAAAATCCGACACGAATAGGCCCAAATAGTTTTATTGGTGAATTACATCTAATTTTCAAGGGCCTAGTAATTTCTACCAAGAGTAAATTCTTCCAGAGTATAGGAAATGACTGAAAGTCCACGGGGCTAAATAACAAACTGGAAAGGGGCAGTTGTGTTTGTTGGGTGCTGTGGGAAGCGATTGCTGATTTGAAGTTAGGAATGCAAATAGATGTTCACACCTGGGAAGAGAAAGGGTGAGGGAAGCCTTGAGACTAGGATGCAAATCTGCCAAACCTGCACCGCTCTGCATGAAGGTCCACAGCAAAGCCTGCCCACTGGCAGAGCTCTGTGTTGGGGAGACGGACAGGCTCTTGTTCCTTCCTCCATCTTCTTCCTCATACCTGGAGACCCCCTCAGAAAATCACGGGCTCATCTCACCACCGGACAACAAAGAAAACAACAACAACGAAGAGCAAAACTGCAGGCTATTTCACTAAAAGCTTACAGGTAAAAAAACAAAACAAAACAAAAACCCCTCCAAAACAAAACAAAAGCTATTTGCAAATCGATTCAATGGTGTTCACAAAGGATTATACATATAGAATGCAAAAATAGTTTTGCTTTTTTTTGTGCTGGGGATCAAACTCAGGGCCTCGTGCTTGCTAGGCAAGTGCTCTAACCACTGAGCCATGCTGCCCTTCCTAGGAGTCAGCTGACTATGAACTGAAACCTTAAAAGTAGTGAGCCAAAATAAACCTCTCCTCTTTTAAGTTGTGGGTGTCAGGTATTGCATCCCAGCAATGAGGAAAGTGAGTAAAGACCCCTATTTCTCCCTTTTGGAATGTAAATGTTTACTCTTGTACCTTGGGATTATTTAACTTGGTGTTTTTGTTTTTGTTTTTGTTTTTGTTTTTGTTTTACAGGGTTTCACAGCTAAGAGTTTTCCTTGAGTCTCAGAAGAGACTTTGACTTGATCTTTGTGGCCAGGCTGGAACAGTTAAGACTTTGGGAAGAGGATTATTGTGTTTGGGTTGTATGTGGGATAGCTGTATCCAGGGAACTATGCTGATTATGATGCTTATTGATATTTTACTTAGAAATTACTTTGGAATTGCAAAATATCTCTCTACCCTTTATAGATGGTTAGTGTTTCTTCAGGGGCTTTAATCATGTAAGAAACATGAAATAAATTTATTAAAGGTAAGTGCTTAATTTAAACCAGGTCCCAGCCCAAGGCAGGAGAATCTTTGAAAAACATTTCATTGGGTTGATATCACTGGGCTGTAGGCGATGCTCACCAGGAATGCTGTATACCTTGTTCTGGAACTAGATGGCTGGGGGTCTGGGTATCAAAAGGAATATGCACAATGTGTAACTCTAAAACATGCTTGTGCCCTGTTGGATCTCTTTATGCCCGAAATCTAACAAATTATTATACATTACATTAAGTCTTCATTTCTTAACTGGCAGCACATGGTGTTTTGAACCCAGCCCTTTGTCCCTCAGTCCTTCTAATGTCTAACTACCTGCCTAACAAAGATTACTTCACAGCCTAGAACAGGGAGACCAAGTTTCAGGCAGACTGATAATACTGGTTGAAGAATCAGTCAGAAGATTTAGAATCAAGGCCAAGGGTAGGTAACTTTAGGGACAGGCATGTAGGAACATGACCCAAAAGGAGGCCCAGAGTTGGGAACAGATTTCAGCAGCTGTCTTCACTTATCAAGCTGGCAGATAGTTGAAGATTGACAGCACCAGGTGTTGCAAATCTGTGCAAAGCAGAGTCTCACAGAGTACTGTGATGAGGTATATTTGTGTCAACCTTTCCATAAGTCAATCTCATAAAATGAACCAATATTTAAAATGTACCTTCGTGGGATGCAGCAATTTCAAACCAGACATTTCTTCTGTGGAAATAATTAGCCAAATGAAGAAAATGCTGTACTAGCATATCATATTCACTTATCATTGCTTGGGTGGGGGTTGTAATCATTGGATCACATGCTCATGTACTCATTGGGCGACATGCTCACACCTGAGCCAATCACGATGGCCAAAGGCATTGAGCCCTTTGATTGGCCAGGCCTCAGTCACTCATCTCTCATTTGTTGTCAGAAGATAGAGCAAGACTTTGATTGACAGTTGAGACACATGAATTAGGATTAGAGAAGGGACAGTTCTCTTGAGAAATGAAAAAAGAGAAAATGCCATTACCAGAAGAATGAGAATGGGAAAATTTGTCAGGTAAGCAAAATCCATAGCTAGCCGCATTTGTAAACCTAGCCTTATGAGTAATCAAATAATTTGAAAGCCATGGGTGAGGCTATGAAGGAGTTTAAGAAAAACCTAAATAGCTAAGAATGCTCTGGGTGAGTCGAGGAAAGTTACCTGAACCGAGATGGGCCTGTCAAGTCCACACGTGTGACACTGGCTAGTCCCGAAGACACTTCTTGCTGCCTGGTGACCTTGGACAAATGACCTAACCCCTCAAGACCTCAGTTTTTAATTTTATCTCTAAAATTGAGACAAGAAATCAGTGATTTAGGCTGCCTATGAGGATGTCATGAGGCTGAATCTCACCAAGGTGAAGGGCAGGCCAGGAGCCCCTCCAAGGTTTACACAGAAGGAAAAAAAAAGATTGAAATAGCAGAGATTAATTATGTGGCCCAGGAAGTCGGAAAGCTGGAGCTTTGTTCTGAGGCCCACAGGACCCTGGAATTCAAGTTGGAGCTGCTAGTGAGGGTCACAATTGACTGGAACTTTTGTTGCAAAACCAGAACCTGCTGCCTCACCCAGGTTCTTCGCTGCACTTGAATGGGGCAACGGTTTAAATTTTGTTATTATTCTTTATGACACACTTCCGAAGGCTGATGAAATATTTCAGAACAGGAAATGTTAAGCTCTTCAAGGAAGACTAGGGCATGCTGCCACCACTATCCCGTTACTCCACTTTTCCCTGTGCTAGGAACACTGCAGACCTTGCACCTCCCTCAAGTGCCCTTTCTTAGGCTGAGGATGGACATGAGCAGTGGTGGCCTTGCGTACCCTCACTTCCAAAGCAAACCCAGTGAGACTTGCACCAACATGGTGCCAGGCACATGTTGAGATGTCCAGAAAGGAAGGAGCAAAGAACCCTCAAGAAGGCATTAGTGCCAAGAGAGAGCAAGCTGGTCTGCTTGCCTGCTGACCCCGCCTTGGTCCAGTCTTGGAGGAAAGAGGGGAGAAAACAATGGTGACAGAGCCCCCTAAGCAGCCATGCCCCCCACAGATATCTGTCCTTATTATCCTTCCATCTCTGGTGGAGCTGACAGGGTGTCTGAGCCTTGGTCTGTGTCCCGGGGCAGGGAGCGGATGGTTTCCCTGGTTAGACTGCCAGGCACAACATGGAGATCGAGAATCAACAGGCATTTCACAGAGCTCAGTCTAGAGTTTTTCTGCCATGGACCAAAAGTGACAGTGCTGCCACTACAGACATCTGAAGGTCCCTGTCTGAAGCCCAGGGACCGGTGATGGAAATCTCAGAGATGTGGAACGGGAGGGGTCCACGGCTTGTGGAAGGAAATAGAGAAAGAAAACAGGAAGCAGGCAGAAAAGGGACTTCCTTTCCCTCTCTCGGCTCCTCACCACGTGTCCAGAGGCTCAACCTGCCCAGGCACAGAGCCTGGTCACCAGCAGTGGTCCACTCCCTCAGCCCCACCCATGGGCTCCTCCTGCAGGCAAGACAGGACTCTACCAGAAAGATGGTACTGGTTGAGGATCCCTTGTCGCAAATGCTTGGGACTTTAAAGTGTTTTGGATTTTGGATTTTGTTTTCCGAATATTTGTATACACATAGTGAGATATCTTGGGGACAGGACCTGAGTCTAAACATGAAATGCAGTTTCTTTTTTCTTCCTCCCTCCCTCCTCCCTTCCCCTTCTCCCCTCTTCCCCTCTTTCCTTTCCCTTCCCTTTTCTTTTCTTCTCTTTTAAGTACTGGCAATTGAACACAGGGCCTTTGCACACACAATTCCCAGCTCCCATCCTTTTTTGGGGGAACAGGTTCTTGCTAAGTTACCCAGCTGGGCTTGAACTTGTGTTCTTCCTGCCTCAGCCTCTCAGAGTGCTGGGATAACAGGTTGGTACCACCAAGCCTGGCTCCATTATGTTTCGTATACATCTTATACCCCACAGCTTGGAGGTAATTTTATACAATATTTTGAATGTGCCTGAGTTTTTCTTGTGACCTCCTGTCAGGTGTGGCATTTTATACTTATGGCATCATATCAGCACTCAAAAAAACTTCAGATTTTGGAACATTTGAGATTTTGGGGTTATGGATGCTCGACCTTTACTGTTCTGTGGCAAGCACAACTGTTCCAAACGGCATTTATGAGACAAATCTCATCTGCCTAACTCTGCGATTGGTGCTTTGGGGGAAAAAAGCCCCAAACACATGAAAGAAAGGATCCACTCCCACAAGCTGCTCGGAATAGACAGCTGTATTTGCACAGTGTGCTTTTTTGAGGAATGTCCCCAAGTACAGTAGGTGCTACTATGGCTCACCTTATCTCACCCCCAGTCACGGATGCCCGGTGTCTGGAGGGATGACCTGAGTGATAAGAATTTGGGGTTACAGGGGTGTTGGGTGGACCCCAGCCATTGTGGAGGGGCGCTATGGAGGTCGGGTCAGGTTGCTCAGTCAGAGAGAAAACAGCAGATCAGGGTGGGACCCAGCAAGAGGAGGGCTGCACCAGGATCCTGCGAGCCCAGGCCAGGTAAGCCCGAAAGCGCTGAGGCTGGGGTCGGGCAAGGAGTGTGGACCCCAAGGAGGGGAGCCAGCTGCTCGCTTAAGGCCCTTGGGGATGAAGCTGCCTCTCTTCTTTCCCTTCTTCCTTCCTCCCTCCCTAGCCTTCCTCTCTCCCTGAGCCTTCCTTCCTCCCTCCCTTAACCTTCCTTCCTTCTTCTGACTTAGCAGATCTTTACTGGACGACTTGCAAATAGCAAGATTTCTGGGGACCTTGACTATTCCAGTGTGCACTTGACTGGTATTGCCCTTTAGTATTCCTTGGCTGCCACAAAAACATTTCTGCCTGAAGGACAGGAACAGCTGTGCGTTCCAGCGTGAAGTCTGTCTGGTTAGTGTCTGCTCTGTGTCATGGGACTGGGGTGCACACCCCCTTGCTGTCATGGGAAACTCTTAGCAGCAGCGCAGTGGCCATCTCCAAGGGGTACTGCCTCCTTGGAAGAGGCAGGAAGTTCATCCAGCCCAAGTGTGGGGCCACGTGATGCGATCTTTCCTGAGTGCCACAGACCTCACTTAGCTGAGAGGCTCCCTCTGGAGGGATTACACCTCCTCAGAGTAAACCAAGACAGGCAGACCCAGTGAATGCAGACCGCCTGGGAGCTTGTGCCTACCTGCCCAGGCTGGCAGCTTCTTGCCTCTCAGCCTGTCTGAGCGCTCCTCCTGGGATTCTGGTTCCTAGGCACTGTGAGATCTGGATGGAGTCATCCTGGACAGCAGGCACCCAACCAGCCTCCCTACTCTCACCTCCAGCCGCCCCACTGTCCCAGCCAGAACAGAGGAAAACCACATCTGGTCTCACCATTAACTCCCTAGCCTTGAGCACCCATTATCCCACTCCAAGAAACCTCTGAGAGTGATCCAGTTTCCCACCCCTACTCGTCACATACCCACACCTCACGGCCCAGTCCAAGAACTCTGTCAAGGCTACACCCTCTCCTGGAAACCATGGCTCGTCCTCATCTGGAGCAGATGTCACTGCCCTGCATACCTGCGGCTCCCCCAGGCAGCGTGCTCTTTATGCACCAGCCCACATGACTGCCCTCACCACCAGCACTGGGGTCACACAGTCTCGGCACACACATGGGATGCGGGCTGCAGGCGGGTGTCCAGGCAGCCTGCCCTCCCAGTCAAGTCCAGGGAGCGCCCTCCTCCCGAGCACAAGGCCACAGGGGCAGTGTTTATTGGAACAGCCAGGTGCCACAAGGGCAAGTTCCGATCAAGGACTTTGATGAGTAATAGTTACTAGTTAACAAAGTTTGTAAAAATTAAATGGAACAGATACCTCACAGTGGAAGAAATACAAATGGCCAACGGATATATAAAAAATGTTCAACATCTATGGCTTTTAGAGAAATGCAAATTAAAACAACTCTAAGATTCCACCTTACCCCAGAAAAGATGGCAGTCATTAGGAAGTCAAACAATAACAAATGCTGGCAGGGCTGTGGTGAAAAGGGAACCCTCCTACACTGCTGGTGGGAATGCAAACTAGTGCAACATTATGGAAATCAGTATGGAGATTTCTCAAAAGCCTGAAAGTAGAAATCCCATACTATCCAGCCATTCCCCTACCAGGTATCTTCCCCAAAGAGCTAAAGACATCATACCACAGAGATACTTGCGCAACAATGCTTATAGCAGCACAATTTGTAATAGCTGAATTCTGGAAGCAACCTATATACCTATCAATAGATAACTGGATGAACAAAATGTGGTATCTATACATAATGGAATACTATTCAGCTGTAAAGAATGACAAACTAGAGTCATTTATATGAAAATGGATGGACCCAGAAAATATAATGTTGAGTGAAATAAACCAGAATCACAAATTGAATACTGTATGGTATCCCTCATTTGTGTGAGGCAAAATACAAACAAAAGAGAAGGGTAAACAATGAATGCAAAAAGCAAAGGGTTAGATATAAGCTAATAGACAAAGGGTGCAAGGGAACAAGGAAAGGGTAAAGGGGGAGGGGAATGGGAATCCAGAGGAATGCTGCTATCTTAAAAACAAGAACCTAATAACCCAAACTTAAAACAGTGACATGTATACGCGGTACTGCAGTAACTTTATGTAGTTGTGAGTTAATGCTGCATTTATGTGGTTTTTCACATTGCTCACTGTTATAAGCAAAAGGCACAGTGTGGTGGACCTAATATGGTCAACGTGCGCCAGAACGCCCAGCTGGACTGAGTTGGTGTGATGCTGGGCGTACGAGATCCACCTGAGGGTTGTTGCTGATGCAACGTAAGACAGAGTGGGAGCCGTAGCTAGTTGGCAGGTTGTTTCCCAGGAGAAGCTCTGCTGTGGCCAGTTTTTCTGGAGGGGGCTCGGCTGTCCTCGTCGAGGAAGGAGCTCGGGGCCTTGCTGTTGTCGAGGATGGCTGCTGTTGCTTTGGAGGAGCTCTGGTCTTCATCTCCACTGTGAGCATCGTATCTTGGTTCCAGGGATCTTTCCAGCCACCATGTGCAGACGCGGACGTACGTGGGACAGTGCTGTGGGCTCCCAGCCCTCAACTGGATCTTTTGGGTCTCCAGTGCCTAGATGGACATTCACCACCTTCTGCATTTGGCTTCTGGGTGAATATTGTGATCTATAAATGTCCTCCATTAAATCTGCTCTCTTAAGACCATTGGCTCTAGCAAATCTAACTAAGACACACAGTGTATTGTGGTCTGTAAGCTTGTGTAATGGCCTGTAAGTTTGTGTAATTTTGCATAAATTATAATAAAAATTTATTTTAAAAAATTAAATGGAACAGCGGTTTGCGAGGAAGTGGGGAAACGACGTTCCCGTAGAACTGCAAACTCAGCTAACAGTGTGGTCTGTGATTGGTCAAAACCCAGGACGGGGTCCGCACCCTGCAATTATGGGGACAGTGTCCTGACAGCAGGCCTCTCACACAGTGTCCTTGCAGTTAGCAGCAAGGGCCCCTGGGCTGGCTGAGCAGGCTGGAGGCCCTGCCCGGCTGTCCCGGCTCCTGCCCTGGGAGCTTGGTACCCCACACCGGCTCTCTGTGGTTGTCAGTGGGAGATTTTATTGCAGTCTTTCTGTTTTTCCTTGTCACTGAGCCCCGGACAGGCTGGGTGGGAGGGATGGTTAAATTTATCTTTTCGCTATAGGCTGCCAAATCCATGAAAGGCTGTTTTGGAATCCGATGGAGGAGGAAAACAAGACTGACTCAGGGCTTGGAGCTGGATCTGGCAACCACACATCATCTTGGTTTTGTTAAGTTTTTGTTTATCTAGTCACTGTATTATGCTAGCCAGGGGCATTTACAGAATTGCCTCTTTGGAAGAAGCGTGATTTTATCTGTATGGCTTCCCTCCCTGGAAGGTCCTCTTCTCTGACCCCATGCGAGTCTGGAGGTTCTAGGGGTTGTTACCCCACGAATTTCCATCTCTGTAACTAGAAGACTTGTCCCCAGCTAGCCACCAGACAACCACACCCCTCCCCGCCTTCTCTCTAAGCTCAGCGATGGGTATAGCAATGGGTGTGGGACCTGCACAGTGCCCATCGGGACTGACGTATGAACACATAGAGAGGTCCCCTTTACCCACAGAATGGCAAAGACATGAAAGTAGCTTTACAACAGCATTAACCTTTTCTCAAAGCTTTTTCAGTCATCACAGCAGAGAATTTCCTCCAACTCTATCAACCCATGAAAGTTGGAGACTTGGACCGTCAGTTTCCCTTCAACCCATCATATGAGTTAGACAATGGTTTAATGTTCAAGCCTATAGTTTTGTTTGGTTGGTTGCCAGGCTGGCAGACTTGCAATCCTCCTGCCTCAGCCTCCTGAGGGCTGGAATTACAGGGATGTGCCACAATGCCTGACTAAGCTTATAGATTTTTCTTGTTGTTACTGATAATCTTCATCATTTTTGTTGGAGAATATGATCTATGTAAATGCCAATTCTTTTGATTTTATTTAGACTTGTCTTATGTACAGCTGTTGGCCAATTTTTGTGAAGTATATCTTGGGTTCTTGAAAGGAATGCTTTCCTAAGTCGACTGAGACAGATTTCCATGTGAGCCAATAATTATTTATATTGTTCAAATCATTGATCGTCTTACTGATTTTTTGTTGGGAAGTCAGCTATCAGTTTGTCATTCTTTGATAATTTGTCTTTTCTGTCAGTCCTTATTATGTCTTTGTCTCTTGTGTTTTGCAATTTTATCATGAAGTATCTAGAAATAAATTCTCTTCTATGGACTTGGGCTTTTAGAATCTGACCACGTATATTTAGGTTAAGCACCTGTGACAGAAAACTCAAAGTAAGAGTGTCTATAAAATATAGGTGACTGTTTCTCTCACACACACAAGTAGTCAGATGTCAAGCAATCCTGAGCTCTGATGGATCTTCCAATTCTCTGCCCCATTGCCCTCAAATCCAGTTGACTTTTTGAGCTCCAGCTCCCACATCTGCATCCCAGTCCTTAAGATGGTACAAAGAAAAGAGTGCTTGTCCCTTTTCTCCAAGACTTCTCAGAAGTCTTACATATTTCTGCTTACACTTCAGTGCCCAGAGCTTAGTCACATGGCCATAACTAGCTATAAACAAAGCTGGAAACTGTAGAACTTTGGTAGGTTGTATTGCCATCCCCTGAAAAATTTGTGGTCCTGACCTAGGAAGAAGAGAACAGGGCTTTGGAAGAGGCAGATAGCGATCACTACACACTCTTCCTTTTGGCTAGCAAACATCTATTTTACACTCCTTTCCCACACATGGAACATGCTCAACCTCCAAATGAGAAAAATAAATCAAAACTCCCATCCAGTAATTATATCTTGGGCAAAGTTCAGTATCTTTGGGTGACATGAGGTTCTTCCCTGAAGGTTTGGATGTGGCTCTTCATGCTCTGGGAACCTATAAACATCCAATACACAACGGTTGAGAGGAACAGGTCAATATGATGGCAGCTTTCATGCAGAAAAGGGGGAGCAGGAAGCATGCAGCAAGCAATCACCAAGTCCAGCTGGGTTGGACTAGTGGTCACTTCCAGCCTTCATAGTAGGGTAGGCCGCTGGTCAACCCATCTGGTAGCCCCAGTAAATCTCATTTTGGAACATCTTGGTCTTTCATCCTTTGCGGTCATGGTTCTGCCTTCTCTGAGGTTACTCCCTGTCCCTCATCCCCCACGGCCACATCCGAGTGGGCACCGGAAGGTGTGCTTCTTGGGGCTGCACGGTGTGTGCAGACTGCTTCTGGCTGGTGCAGATTTAGGACCTAGAGTGTGCTTTGGGGAACTTGACTGTCATAGGCTGTGGCAGGCCAGTCCTGGACTTTCTGTGGCGGTACAGTTCCCTTGATAACCTAATAGGCTTCCAAGCTTTTTGCTTTCGTCTGGAGCCAAGATTCTATCTTTTGTGCCTGGAGACTCATCTGGCATTTATTGTTGCTGCTCTGCCCACCCATCTCCCCTTGGCTTATTGTAGTTCATTTCTTCCAGGACATGACTTTCTTATATTTTTAAACTGAAGCATGACTATAATATATTTACATAAAGACAGAAATCCTAGAGTAGAACTTGACAAAGTTTCACAAAATGATCCCACCTTTGTGACCCAGATTTATTTCCTGAAATGATTCATTTTCCTGACCAGTAAATACTACTTCCTGTAACAGTAAATACTAGTTTGCCTGTTTTTGAATGATATAAACAATCCATATCTATTCTTTTTGTGTTTGGATTCTGTTCATGAGGGTCATACACATTGCTGTGCTCGTTCATGATTTGTTTAGTCTTATCCTTGTGTAGAACACACTACAAATTACTTATCGATTCCACTGTTTGGTGGGTGTTTTGGGTGGTTACCAGTTTGGGGTTAGTAGAAATAGTGCTGCTATGAATATTCTTAAACTTCTCATTTGATTAATTTATACATGTGCTCCTTTTTGGTATTGTCCCAGTTACCTCTTGTTGCATAGCAAAGTGCCCCAAAACGTAAAGACATAAGAAACCCTCATTTTAGGGTACTCACAGATTTTGTGTGTGAGGAAATCGGAGGAGCATAGAAAGTATGTTTTTTTCTGCTCCACCTCGCCTGAGGGCTCATGTGGAAAAACTCAGATGGCACAAGCGATTCAAGTAGTTGGGAGCTGGAATTATATGGAGACTTCTTTACTCCCAAATCTTATGTCTGGGCTGGGATAACTCAAAGATTAGGCCTCCTTTTGGATGATATCCCAGGATACCTGCCCACAGCCTGTTCGTGTGACTTAGGCTTCCACCACTAAGCCAGGTAATCAGGCTTTTACATGATCTCAAAGGAAGTATTCTGGCAAGAAAAATGAATGCTGCAAGGCTTTTAATGACCATCTTTAAAAGCTTCATATGTCACATTCTTTTGTTCAGAACAAGTTATAAGCTCTCCATGATTCAAAGACACTGAATATGAACTCCACCTCTTGATGAAAGATGTGTCAAAGACATTGTAGCCGTGTTTAATGCCTAATTCCTCTGTTTATTTGTGATAATGGGATACTGACATCCTCCACTATAATTGTGCTGTTGTTTTTCTGATCTTTTATTTCCAGTAATGTTTGTTTTATGATTTGGGCACATTGGTATTTGGTACATATATATTTACATACATAAATATTTATATTTATATTGTTATCTCTTCCTATTGAATTGCTGCTTTAACTAACATATAGTGACTTTCTTTGATTCTTCTGATCAGTTTTGGCTTGAAGTTCACTTTTTCTGAAAATAAGGTAGCCACTCCTGCTTGCTGTCAGGCTCCTGTTACAAAGAATATTGTTTTGTATCCTTTGCTTTTTAGTCTATGAATTTTTTTTTATTAAATGTGTTTCTTGTATGTAGTGTACCATTGGGTTTTGTTTTTTGATCCTATCTGCCAATCTGTGTCCTCTGACTGGTGAGTTGAGACTGTCCCCATTGAGCATTATTACTGAAATGTATTGACTTATTCCTGTCACTGCATTATTTTACTGTTGTGGATTCCTTTCTTCTCCCCTCTGCTTAACTGCTCACCCTACCTGCTCACCCTAACTGCTCACTCCACTAGACTTTTTGGTATTGTTGGCTTCATCATCTCTGTCTAAGATATCTTTGAGAATTTTTTGAAGTGCAGATTTTTTTTGAAGTGCATGGATTTCTTAAAGTGCTCTTTGTCATGGAAATACTTTATTTCTTCATCAATTTTGAAAGATCATTTTTAAAAATATATTAGTCTGGGTTGGAAGATATTTTCTTTTAGGACTTGAAACACTTCTCTCTAAGCTCCCCTGGCCTTTAATATTTGTGTTGAGACGTCTACTGTAATTCTAATGGGTTTACCTTTATAAGTGATATATTGTTTTTTCTCTGATAGCTATTCTTGTACTGGATTTCTGAGATTTTGACTCTGATGTGCTGTGGAGAAGTTCTTTTCTGATTATGACTGTGTAGGGTTCTATATGCCTTGTTTACCTGTATGTTAAGGTATTTTCCTGTACTTGGATAGTCTTTTACTATGATTTCTGACAGTTTTTTTAATGCCATTTGTGCCATCTTCAGATTTTTCACTCATTTCGATTAATCCTAGTTTAATCTTCTTTGCATCATCTAGCAGTTGCTGGATTCACTTTCCATTATCTCTTGTTGTTTTTAAGGTATGTCTGAGTACATGGTCACCTACATCGGCCTTATCTTCCAGTTCTGACACTCTCTCCTCACTTCTGCTGCCTACACTTTCAATAGAATTTTTTGTCCCCAGATTTCTGAGGTTACATTTGTGGGCTCTAATTCTTTGCTAAACTAGTCATTTATATTTTGTATCTTTTTTTGTTTGTTTGTTTGGCTACCTTTTTATTAGTGTCTTCTTTATTTGTGTTCCCCAAAGATATCAGGCGCTGACTCCTGGAAGCCATAAATGTTACATTACTTTGTAAAGTTTTTGAAGATATGATTAAATAAAAGATTTTGAGATGAGATTATCCTGGAGTATCTGATGGCCCTAAATGCAATCGTAAGTGTCCTTATAAGAGGGAGGCAGAGGGGGATTAAAGCTACACATAGGAAATGGGGAGGGGAAGAAGGAAGCAAAGATTAAGTAATACACCCACAAGCCAAATACCAGCAGCCATCACCATCTAGAAAAGGCAAGGAAGAGCTTTCCTTCTGGAGTCTCCAAAGGGAACATGGCCTTGACAATATTTTGATTTCAGACTTCTTACCTCCGGAACTTTGAGAGCATAATTGTCTGTTAAGTCACCTTGATTCTGGTGGTTTGTTACATCTGCCCCAGGAAACTATTACAAGCCAGTTTTTTTTTGGACGTGGGTGCTGAGGATCAAACTCAGGACCTTGCACTTGCTAGGCAAGCACTCTACCACTTCAGCTAAATCCCCAACCCCTGGTTTTTATCTTTTATGGCCATTTGTATATCTCCTTTCAGGAAGTATTTATATATATATTCCCTACTTTTGGGTTGTCTGCCATTTCACTTGATTTTTAGGGCTTCTTTGTATACATTCTCCCTTCTCCCCACAATACTGCTGTTGTCACTTTGTCATTAGTCAGGTGAACATATGTATGTTGATTGCCATTTCCCTGGTGGCTAGTGATGCTGACTCTATGTTCACGTGCTTATTGGCCATTTGTATATCTTCTTTGGAGAACTATCTGCTCAGATTCTGCACTCTTTAAAAAAATAGGTTGTCTTTTTATAATTGAGTAGGAGTTCTTTATGTATTCTAGATACAAGCCCTTTATCAGATATATGATTTGCAAAACTTTTCTCCCATTTTGTTGTTTTCTCCCATTGTGTTGTCTTTTCACTTTCTTGATCACATCCTTTGAATCACATTTTTACTTTTGAGGAAGTCTAATTTATATATTTTTCTTTTGTCATTTATGCTTTTAATGTCATATCTAGTCCCAAGTCATGAAGATTTATGCCTATGTTTTCTTCTAAGAGCTTTAATTTTAGCTCTGATATTTAGTTCTTTAATAGATTTTAAGATAATTTTGTATATGGTATGAGCGAGGTGTCCAACTTCATTCTTTAATTTGTCCAAGGACCACTTGCTAAAAACATGTTCTTTTCCCCATTGAATAGTTTTAGCATCCTTGATGAAAAATGATTGATTGTAAATGTGAGAATACGTTTCTGAACTCTCAGTCTGTTCCCTTGCTCTATGTCTGCCTTATTCTAGTACCCCAGTAGCTTAGTTATTGCAGCTTTGTAGTAAGATTTGAAACTGGGAAGTCTGAATCCTCCAATTTTGTTTTATTTTTTTCTCTTTCAATATTGTTTTTGATACAAGGCCCTGAGTTTGATCCCCAGCAGCCCCCCCCAGAGAAGATTGTTTTTGATACATTAGATCAGAAATGAACAAAATATCCAGTTGCATAAGAGATTCCATTTATAAGATAGTCGTGGTTGACTGTATAATTTATTCCCCCCATTACTTCAAATACTAGCATATTCGATAATGCTCAATGGCTCTCAGCCAGGGACTGTTTTCTACCTCCTTTCCCTTCAAGGGACATTTGGCAATGTCTGGAGAAATTTTTGGCTGATTGAGAAGAGACTGCTACTAGCATCTGGTAGGTGGAGGCCAAGGATGCTGCTAAGTACACAAGACAGTTCCATAACAAAGATCACCTGGTCTAAAATGTCAGTACAGCTGATTTGAGAAACACTGAACAATAATTTCCCACATGAGTCCAGAGAACAGGTGTGACTGTTTTGGCTATAACCCCCTTGGCTTAGAGATATATTTTGAAAATGTTTGTTAAAAATTAATGAAGAAGAATGAACACTGTACCATGTATTGAATACCACTTTTGTTTCAGTCCTAGTCCTAAAAACATCCATGAAGACATCAACACTCATTTCATCATTTTCTCCAGAACCGTACTGCTTGGGGGTCAAATGTTGACACAAAGCATCCACAGTGAACATAGGCGCATGGCAATTTTCAAGTAAATGGTATAATTTAAAACAGAAACCATTTAGATGGATTTTCTAGGCACAAGGTTATGTAACATTTCTTTGATTTTAGTCAGATGAACGTGTGTAATTGTGATTGAAAGGACTAGAATAACCTTTCTACTGACTTTAGAAGAAACTAGAGTCCCAGATACAAGCTGGATGTTCACCTTCTAGCGCCGTGACTCAGGCTGCCTGTAAGAAACATGCCCGGGTCATCCCTGGCCTCCAGCGCAGCCTCTGCCTGCCTCAGCCTGCAGCATCGTCCCTGCAGGGCCCTCTTTCAGGGACGAGGGAATTGCCTAAGACTTGAAAGCTTGCTAAATAGTGTCATGCCCACTTGACTGGCTTCAGGGAAAAGTGATGAAAATCTCTACACAGGACCATTTGACTTGAGGAATCCCAATGTTGTCCAGGGATCAGGTGATGACAGATGAGCCAGGCAGCTACACAGCAGAGTTGGATTGAGGGTTTTCTCTTGCTGAGCAAGACGGTGCAGGGTGCTGCAGCTAAGTCTGAGTCAGCGTCCAAACCCGTGGGACAGAATGCAAACATCACCTAATGATAATTGAGGTATGACACATTTGCTATTCATGGCTATGAAGTGACAGAGCCAAGCTCACCTGGGCACTCTTCTCCCAGAGCCTTCGTCCCTGACTTACCTGCTCCAAGGTCTGGGAAGCGAGCCTTTCTGGGTGCTTCTTGCCCTGCCCCTTGCAACCTCAGCTTTCCTCTGGTCCCTCCGGAGCTCTAACCATCCAGACACGATCGACTCCTTTCTGATCTTTGAATTGCTTTGTCTCTTGCCTGTGTCTTTGCACCTGCTGCTTCCTCCTCTAGGGCACTTGCCCCTCATCCTTTACTTGAACAACTTTTATTGACACTTTAGGTCTCAGCTCAGACCATCCCCCTTTGGGAGCTGTTCTGAGCCCTTGCCTGCTCTGTGTGTGCCCCTACAGCGTACGTGCACTTGCCCCGTTGTGGACTTCATCACTCTGTACTGTTTTCTTTTTGCCTTCTCTGTGAGTATCTGTAGCAGGTTGACCGTGTGATGTTGCCAGTGCCCTGTTCCACTCTACTGATGCCCAGAGGAGAAGACCTAATGAACAGATGACAGCTCCACACTGCTCCTTCACATCCGGCCCACTTGCCCTGTGGCCCGCTTGTATGTGTCCACCTTGCATTCTGTACATTAAAATTTTAGTTGCTGAATCCTGAGGAGGCTCAGCAGAGGGGCTAAAGCAGCAGGAAGTGTGTTCTTTGAGGGGCTCAGGACAACAGGGTTTACCAGCCAGTATAGGAGTATTTCAATGTTTGAACAAGTTGGTGTGTTCCAGCTAATGGCATTTTTTATTCGAAACACAACTTCCAGGAAATGACTGGGGACTGAGGTCTCTGGCGAGACAATACAGAACTTTATAGGAAACTTTGGCTTGTTTTTTGGGTCACCTTGAAAGGGTGTGTTAGAAGTCGGCTTGAGTGTCTAAACTGTGCAAAAACCCAGGTGGGAAGAGGGTGGCTATAGCTCTTAATGAAAACACTTGTCACTTGTTTTAATTCACCAGCTCTTGCATGGAGCTAATGTTGGGTTGTATCCAAGAAAAAGCTTCTTTATGTTCCTAAGAGAAGTGAATGACATGAAATGGCAATTTTCAGGCATGCAGAAGCCTGTTTATGCCAAAAGATTGACCAAACCTTTTGGAAATGTGCCTGAAGCTCAATGCATTACAGTTCAGCAGGGTGACTTACTGAGAATGTAAACTATGGATAGATCACCTTTGAAAAGCTAATCTGCATTCTGAATTTTTACAGCCATAAACTCAGTTTTACCCCAGCAAAGATAAATATGATTTTCCTTGAGTTGAGGGCCTACTCGTTCGGGTCTTCATTCTCTTGTAGTGATCATCAAGTTGTACTCATAATAAAAAGTGGCATGATGAGGAATTTGTACTGGGGGCAACGGAATGGTGAAAGAGGCCTGACCCTGACTGGACCTTTGGGAACCGGAGTAGAGGACAGCGACTGCTGGGCCCGTATGGAAGTGTTCTGGGAGACCCTGTTTCTCTGGCCCCGCGGGGTGGATAGTGGGGCTGCAGTTAGGAATTGTGGCCTAGACACCTCTTGCAAGAGGCCGCATTAGCTTAGTCTGTCACCTGGGAAGTGGGTGCAGCAGACCAGCAGGCCAGCCCAGGAGCGGATATTGGAATAGTGGCAGCGGCTGCCTCCTGGGTGGTCTCAGAGGACCAAATGACACATACGGGTTTTCAGCACGCTGGTTGCCCACTCTAGTGAAGTGCATCAGTCATCACCATTCGTCCATCACATGCTTCCTGTGTTAGAATTTTATACTCACACCCTTTGCCATGAGACTTTGCAATGTTATTGTTATGACTGAAACGTGAAGCTTCCACCACAGGCTCATATATCGAGGGCCTTTTCCCCAATGCAGCAATGTTCAGAGGAGACACTAAAGAGGCGACTGGACCGTGAGGCTGAATAGGCTGCTAGGAGGCAGAGCCTAGCTGGAGGGAGTTCGTCACAAAGAGTGTGTTTTTGAAGGGCTTATCTTGTCCTTGGTCCCTTCTGCTCGCCCTCCTCGCTGCCTCCCCAGCTGCCATACAGTGAACAGCTCTGCCCTGCTGTACCCTTCCATCATGAAGTTTTGGCTTTGCCACCAGCCTAAAGCAATGGAGGCACCTTACCGTGGACTGGGACCTCTGAAACTGTGAGTCAACACAAATCTTTCCTCCATTAATTTGCATACATTAAGATTTTGTTCCAGGAATGGAAGGGTGACTGATACACTTATGTATTAGTGAGAGTGGAATATAACTCCTGCCTTTGATGTCAGCTTGGCCTTGTGACTTGTGTTGGGCAATAGAATGCAGGAAGGAGTGATTCAGGAGGACGTCAAAGACATCACCTGTCTCTGCTCCACTTCGTGCTGAGGAGGACAGGCTCTAGTAATGCTGATCCAAAGAAAATATGGAGACAGATACGTATATGCCAACTTGAAGCCTGCATCCAGGAGCATGAGCCCTGAAACCTGCTGCACAGCTTCCCAGCCAACCCACAGATCTGACAGCAAGAAAAATAAAAGCTCATTGTTGTATGTCATTGAATTTTGAGTGATTTGTTATGAAGCACTATTATAACATTTGCTGACTGATACATCCACTGATACCTTTGCTCCTTTTCTTGCATAATAATGCAGATCCTAATTTTTAACTGGCTATTTCAAATAGAGCAAAATTCTCCAGCCTTTCTTATAAGTAGATGTGGCCGTATAAGTGAGTTCCAGCCAATGAGATGTTAGTAGAAATGTTGTGGCAGTTTCTAAGGCTGCTCCCTAAAAGTTGACGGCATGCAGCCTTAATGCCTTCCTTTTTCTTGCCATGTGGAACAGGGACATAATGGCTGAAGCCGAAGCTGGCATTTTGGACCCTGAGGAAGAAGTCTATGCCCTAGGAAAGATGGCACTGTGAGCTACCTGGACAATTCTGTGAAAGAAGAAGAAACTGTGTTCCTCTGAGGTTCTCATGCTGAGCTCAACCCTGACAATTCTTGAGCCAGTTTTCACTAACCCTGAGAGATAACTGTGACATTCCAGATAAGCAGACTATTGACTATTACGGGGCAATGACCAACTCTTACCCTACACTAATAAACAGACACAGCGCAAGCTTGAAAACAATCTCTTGGGAAGAAGAACAGAGAGTGACCGACGATTGGTGCAGTTTCCTTCAGGGGTGATAAAAAGTTCTAACGAGATAGTGGTGAAGGTTGCACGACTCTGAATGTACCAAGAACAATAGAATTGTACACTTTAAAGAGTAGATTTCATGCTATGTGAGTTACATCTCAGTAAGACTTTTATTAAAAAGACAATCTCCTGTTCATTGTTTATACTACCGCAAGGCAAGTGTTATTATTTCCCCCACATTCCAGTACATGCAACCAAGACTCAGAGAGCTGATGTGACCAAGTCCATACACCCCATAAATGTCAGAGACGAGAGACATCAAGTCTCCTGACGCTGCACAACTTCCATTCCACCCCCGCAAGACTCCAAAGTAACTGGGCTCAGTAGCCAATCAAAGCATTGAGTGGTGGGAAATCTTGTCTTCAGCACTCTATTTACCTCCTTCTTCTTGGGCAGTTTTCTCCCTTTTGCCCACTTTCATTGTATGCCAACTGCCTGCTTGCTCAGGATCTCTATACACTCTCTTTTATAAGCATACTTGCCAAAAAATATAAAAAGATAGTGGTGACGCACACCTGTAATTCCAGCACACTGGGAGGCTGAGGCAGGAGGATCACAACTTCAAGCCTAGCTTGGGCAATGTAGCAACTTAGTGAGATTCAGTCTCAAAATAAAAAATAAAATAAGTCCAGGGATGTAGCTCAGTGAGAAGTTTGTGGGTTCAACCCCAAGTACAAAAAAAAAGGGCTGGGGATTTAGCTCAGTGGTTAGAGTGCTTGCCTTGCAATCACAAGGCCCTGAGTTCGATCCCCAGCACCAAAAACAAAACAAACAAACCAAAAAAACCAACATATAACACACTTACAAGTAGTTTTCCCATGTTATCATGTAGCCCAACTTTCAAATGTCCCCCTGCTCCACGGGGCCGTATCAACTTGGGATTTTCAGTTAAGAGCAGCACATATTATGGGAGACCTTCCATGAACAAAGGACTTGGATACTTCTTTTGTGCGTGTGTGCAAGTTGAACCCAGAGCCTTGCATTGAGCTACATTCTCAACACTTTTTATTTTATTTTGAGATTGAGACAGGGTCTTACTAAATTGCCCAGACTAGGTTTGAACTTGTGAGCTTCCTGCCTCAGCCTTCTACCATAAGTGGTTGAGATTATAATGTGCCCAAAAGATGGTTGCTTTTAGAGGCATTTTTACTTAATCTTCCCAACAACACATGGAATATGAACATTGCTGAGCCCAATTTACAAACAAGGAAACCAAAGCATAGGGAGGGTAGGCAACCTATCCAGGTTTTTGTACAAGTGAGTGACCAAGCCTGGGTTCCAGCCCAGGTCTCCAAATTCTACTAATTCCAAGTCTAACACTCTTTTTCTTTTGTGGTACATGCATTGAGGATGAATGCAGGCTGGGAGCGGGGGAGGAGTTCCAGAAGGGGATGAACAACAAACAAAAGAAAGCCAGTCTTTGCCAGCTTGCCCAAAGGCCTTTTTTCCTTTTGCAAGATTTATGAATCAGCCTTCAACCCAATCACATGTGTGTGTGGCAGAAAGATACATGCGGGTGTTTTCAGGTCCCAGAGGAGAGCGTCATCTACCCTGTGTTGGCATTGTTGGGGCAGAAAATGGGCAGAATGATGAAGGAGGAAAATCAGGAGAGATTTTCTTCTACCTTCTTAGGGGCAAACAGAGTGCTGAGGGGGTGGAAACCATCCAGAGAGATGCAGCCAGAGAAACTTGGAGGTTTTTCTTTTATTTTTCTTCCTTCCTTCCTTCTTTTTTCCTCAGTACTGGGGATCAAACCCAGGGCCTTTACACTGAGCTGTATGTCCAGCCCCAGCCCTTTTTTATGTTTTATTTTGAGACAGGATCTTGCTAAGTCACTAAGTCGCCCAGGCCAGCCTCGAAGTTGTAGTCCTCCTGCCTCAGCTTCCCAGAGGGCTGGGATTACAGTCGTGTACCACCACACCTGACAGCAACCGGAGATTATGAAGGAGATCAAGTCTCGAAGCAATTCCCAAGCTGCTAAGGGAAAGGAATATTGGAAAAGTCACTCACAGGCTGGTAGGTCATTATCAAAACTCTTCCAAAACTATTGTCCTCTAATGTCATTCATAGTACTGTACCTCCTCGCAAAATGGTTTGTAGGTAGCTGGACCCTGGACCTTCTGCTGGCATGGTGCTCACTGCGTGGACCTAGACACTTGGCATACTCCCAATGCCACCAATGCTACAGGACACTGGTAGCCTTTGCCATCAGCCCTCACCCGGTCAGAAGCAATTCCAATTACAGTCTTCAGTCTAGATTTAAAGATCCCGGTGAGGGACATGGTGAGCCGTACTTAGTTCCTATGTCTGCGCTCCTGCTACCAGAGGTCCCGAGAGCTCCTCACCTTCTCAGCCCCCAGGATGGGACCTTCACACAAGGGCAGATTCTTCACAACCGGAAGGTAATCTCAGGTGCTACACAGTTATAACAACATCTACTATAATTCAATTAGTGAGGCCTACTTCTCAGGGTTGCTGGGAACATTGAATAAGAGCATTAGTTCATCTTACTGCCCTTTATTCACTTATTGTGACACTCCTGGCCAGGGGCTAGGGGTTGAATGTTAACTACCATAAAAGAAGTTCTGAATGGGAGAAGAAGGAAGTAAATGATAAACTGGAGATTGTATCACCCAGCACTCACTAGAGAATCAGATGTAATGTAAGATATATAAATATAAAGATTTACAAGGTAGGATTACAAGTGGCACCTGCAGAGTCATTGTGGAACAGTGCCAAAGGGTTGTCTGTGAACTGCAGAGCCAAAGGATCTGGTCAAAGGTCGAAGGCCTGGAGCTCACCGCAGTGTCCCTTGTGAGTCTGTATCAGGGGGCTAAAAGGTCTGCGATGTAGGTTGAGTCTGCACTGGAAGCCAGAAGATGACGTCCAAGGTGAAGGCGAAGACCGGAGCTCCTCTGAAGAAACAGAAGCAGCATTCCATCTTCGTTTCCTTTGTATTCCATTCAGGATACAAGCCTATTGGTTGCTGTCACTCACATGCAGGGGAAGTCTTTTGTCCCCAGTAAATCCCTTCAGCCACACTCAGACCTACGCTAATCCAATTTAATTGAGCATTTCTTACTCAATTGACATAATCAGTTAACTAGTACAGAGGTATTCATTGTTGACTCGGCTGCACCAATCCCTGGGATTCCTAGAAGCTAAGAGGAAAAGTTCTAATAACAATAACCATAAATATCTACGTTATTGGGTACTTGCCATGTTCCAGGCACTGTGCTAAACATTGTACGTATATTGTCTCACTCCAAACTCACAATAACTCTATTTAGTGGATACTATTATTACTTCTCATTTTCCCAATTCTAAAGAAAAGTTCAGCATAGTTAAGTAACTTGTTGAAGATCAGCCAGTTAGCAAATGGTGGCTCTGGGATTTGAACCCATATCTGTCTGATCCCAGAGCCCAAACTATTAACAACTGCTTTATCATTATCTCCAGCACCAAATATCTGGGACGAACTACTGAGAGCTTCCAGCCACGGGCCAAGTCTTTGCAAAGCTCTGAGGTCAGTTCATGAAAGCCTCAAAGGCACACTGAGTAATTCCTAGCCATCTTTTCCATGTTTTTGTTTTCTGGGCTGGATTACATTTTATGCAACTGATTTAAAATTTCCCCTTCTTTTCTTCTCCTAGGAAGAGTGGCAGAAGCAAGTGAGAAGTAAGTGCAAAGGTGCTGAGGATGGATGTGGAGCAAGACCGTTTGCCCGGTCATGGTGGATCTGCCATGGCAGGGAGCCTGGCAGGAGAGCAGCCTTCAGGCATCATTTCCTATTAATTCTTGGAGCCAGATCCTCCCCAGCACAACAGCGAGGAAGACAAGGTTGATTTTGTGCTCAAAAATGTAAGAGTTGGAAGGGACCTTAGACTCTTCTAGTCTGGTCATTTTCAAGCATATTTAAAGCAATGGAATGCATTCTTTAAAGCAGTCTAACCCCCGGAAATCAAGTGAGGAAACCGAGGCCTGAAAATGAGAGGGACTTGTCCCTGGCCTTATGCTTGTCTAGTGGCAGAGTCAGTTCCAAGCACCCACACCCCAGGGCAATGCCCTCTGCCAGAGCACAGCTCTGGGCCTCCTTCCCGCTCTGCACCACTCCTTTAAGATTCCTCCTCCAGCCCTATGCAGGGAAAACAGAAAGAGTCCTTGTACTTAGAGTCCCAGGAGACAGGGGGATGCAGACTGTGCTGCACCTCTGTATCCTCTGAGCTGCCTTCAACAGGGCAGGAAGAGTGGTCCGTCTCACGTTGCCCTTGGTCCTGTGCAGCAGAAGTGCATGTGAGTTCTGCTTCAGTAGGACGTGATGGAATCATGGAGGATACCCAAGGGGACATGGGGCCATCTGAGGGTGTGTATCCAGTGGAAATCCAATCACATCTAGCTGTCAAGGTCCTAACAGGAAGTAAATGACATCCCTACAAAGCGTCTGAGGCTCTGTAGTGAAGGGCCATCTATAAAGCTATAGGCAGGACTAAGGGAACTTGCAAGGGTTTGCAAAGCATCACAGGCTTCACCTCTCCCAGACCTGAGGACTGGCATGGGCGGGGTTAGGAGGTGGGCTGCCGGCCAAGGGCTGCAGCCTCTGGGAGGAGAATGAAGCCATTCACCTCAGGGAGGGAACAGAAACAGTACCTGTCCTCACTCTCCTCCAACCCCACACCCAGTGAGGACCAGGAGCCAGGACAAAGTAGCCTGGATGATGCAGTTCATGAAGGTCAGCATTGCAGGAAAAGGAGTATGGCAGCAGAGGGCAGAGAGAACATCTATAGAGTGTCTCAGTCTGTTTCATGCTGCTGTAACAGAATGCCAGAGCCTGATTCATTTCTAAGGACAGGAATTGTTCGTTCACAGCCTGGAGGCTGGGAGGGCCAATGTTAAGGTGCTGACCTCTGGTGAGGGCTTCTTACTGCATCATAACATGGTGAGAGGCAGAAGGGTGAGAGAGGAAGAAGGAGGAAGGATTGTCAGGGGAAGCATGCAGAGAGGGTGGGAACCCACTCAGAAGACGAGGATAATGACACAGTCCTTTCCTGACAGCAAAACCTCCCTGACCTGAACACCTCTTAAAGGTCCCAGCTCATCATACAATTACAAGGGCGATTAAAGCAAACTTCAACACGAGTTTCCAAGGGAACCTACATTCAAGAGGGGCGAACAGAAGATGTCTAACACATGTCACTCAGGGGAAACAGCAGGCATCAGAAAGAGCCGATTCTGCAGCTCCAAACACACCAGCCACTCCCGAGAGTTCTCATGGGACACAGGAATTTTGCAAGAGCTGATATAGGAAAGAATCTGAAAAATAAGGTCACGAATGTGACCTCATTTGTACCTGTCAATGCCTGGGGAAACTCAGTGCACTTCCTCCCAAGAGTCCTGCTCCTCTGGGGCTGGCAGTAGAGGGAGAATGTGCTGACTGGAAAGACGAGGGTGGTCCCAGCAGTCCCTTTGCCCTCAGAGTGCTCTTTACCAGCAGGACTCTGGCTGCCATGGCAACCTGGGGGGCTTCGGCTTCCTCTTTGCCCCTCACACCCACACTACTGCATAATCCCAACACTAACTACACCCAGAGAGACAGCAGACTACACAATAAGGACACAGTCCCCCAAAAGACTGCCCTCACATCTAATGCTAGCACAACTTTGGGGGCCCCTCTGCCGTCTGGACTTCTCATCACCTAGCTACAAATTCAAGGTCTCCCCCACCCCTTATCCCATTTAATTTGCTAAAACAACTCACAGAATTCAGGAGAGCACTATACTCGTAATTTCAATTTTATCATAGAGAACACACACCAAGATGAGTCAAATGAAGAGACCGTTGAAGTGTAGAGAACCTTCACGCGCGTTTCTGTGTCCTCTCCACGTGGGTCCAGGAAACATCACCTCGCAGGCATGATGTGTTATTCATCAGCTGAGGGGTTCACCTGCGTGTCTGGTGTTTTTATCAGGGCTCCATGACACAGGCATGAGTGAGTGACTCATTGGCTGCTTTACTGAATTCCTTCTCTGGCTCCCCACCCTTGAGGTCGATGTCACATGGTTCCAAGTTCCAACCTGGACCCCAGCAGAGGCACCAAGACAGCTGAGGGTTTCCTGGGTCCCAAGGTGTTGTCCTTTTAGTGACTGTCTGCAGTGCTGTGTGGAGGCTTCTGAGGCTGCTTCCAGCGTCAGCCCAGAGGAGCGGGGTGATTAACAAGTCCCGAAGGCCTTGGTACACAAGAGGCTAAGAAGGAGCATACGCGTTCCGCACTCGCTAACCCCGACCTAAGGGATTTTAAAGAAGGAAATAAAATTTTATTGTTGAGTTATAAAAATTATGCTGTTTACAAATGAAGGCTTGCTCATTAGGAGGGGAAAGGCCCTTGCTATTTTTAGCCCCAGTCCTAATGTCATGAGGCAGGTGCCATGTTTAACCCCCATCCCCCAGGAAGCTGTGACACTGTATTTGTCATCCACAAATCGAGACTCAGAAAGGGAGACATAGAAATGGAAGCATGAAAGCATCTCGCCTAGCCTGGCTCAGACCTGCCCTATGTGTTCTGATTTCCTAACTAGGGAATCGTTTCTACCCCAAACGATTATCTCAGTGAATGTGGCACCGTGAGGGGCTATCACGTCAATCCATCCATGTGCAGGGCTGATATTCGATGCTATGTACTAGTTCCTGTACCAGTTGTTGAAAGATTGAAACACTTTAGATTAGATGGTGACACGTTGCTGCTGCTGTTGCCCCTGGAGAGCCCTCCCACCATCCTGGCTTTCCCGGCCCTGCCTGAGATCAGGATGGCTACATATAGTAGTAGCAGAGCACATAAAAATGCAGGAGCTCTGTTCAAAAATGAATGAGAATTTCAAGAGGCAAGAGAAGAGCATTTGACCAAGTGCAGCATCCTTTTGAGCATGAGACCTGGCTACCTCACGGGGTCCGTGCAAACACACAATTCACAAGCCAGCAAAGCCAGCCCTGCCTGGGGACAACCCTGTCCAGCTCCATGGCCAGCATACTTCTGATTAACAGGAGGTAGCAGAGCATTCCTACTGCCCACTCCCTCTGCTCCTACAAACGCAGGAGGAACTTGAGTGTGACAAAGAGATCTGTCTGTCTTCAGACCCTGGCATGTCGGGATTGTCACCACACCATCACTCAGTGCTCCCTGGTGAGTGTCTGCCAATGCTCTCCAAGGTCTTAAATATTTTGCCTATTTCTTCACCACACGGTTGTGTCCTTGCAGCCCACACAGGACAACCAGAGTTGACTTTTGGAAGGAACAGAGCTGGACTCTGTTACTGGAAACTCTTTTTCTCAGAATCATACAATGCAGAGCAGTACTCCCAAACCTTATTTTTAACAGATGTCCTTCATCATCAGCATAATGAAACAGATGCTTTCTACCAATGTTCTGGTAAAATAGTGAAATGTGTATTATAAACAGGGCTGAATACGTCGCTGTGGATAAAAGGACTTTGGTGTTCACTGGATGCGCTTCTTGAGTGTTGACTTCCCGTTGCATCTCTGGGGTCCGTGAGGCAGCCTGAGGAGAAAGAGGGGAGGAAGAAAGTACATAGTGGGCTTCCTTGTACTGATCTGTGTAGTTGAGGGGAACTGGGTGAGCAGAAGAGCAAACGGCTGAGGACGTTGGGCCGCCAAAGGGGGCTCTGGAGCATTCCGGACACTGCCCGCTGCCGGGAGCCTGCAGCCCCACCTGCCTCACACCCTTACCCCCATCTTAGACCCTGCACGTTTGCAGCTTCAAGAACGAGAATGCGCCCACGCAAGAGGAGCATGTACCACTCCCACAGGCCGGTCTTCCCATCGGGACCACGCTCTGGCTGTGGCCTCGTGGAGAGGACTGGGAGACGCAGCTTGAGAGGTACTTGCAGTAGCATCTGTAGGTACA
>PVJO010002264.1:0-83921 GCA_004026905.1 Hystrix cristata | reverse complement strand
AGAACTGGGTGAGCAGAAGAGCAAACGGCTGAGGACGTTGGGCCGCCAAAGGGGGCTCTGGAGCATTCTGGACACTGCCCACTGCCGGGAGCCTGCAGCCCCACCTGCCTCACACCCTTACCCCCATCTTAGACCCTGCACATTTGCAGCTTCAAGAACGAGAATGCGCCCACGCAAGAGGAGCATGTACCACTCCCACAGGCCGGTCTTCCCATCGGGACCACGCTCTGGCTGTGGCCTCGTGGAGAGGACTGGGAGACGTAGCTTGAGAGGTACTTGCAGTAGCATCTGTAGGTACAGTGAGCATATAGTAAGCAGCCACTTGCTTGGTAAGCAGCTGTGAGACTCTGCTGGGACTCTGCACTTTGGTTCCTGGAGGCCTCTCCGAGTCCTTCCGCAGCACGCCTGCCTTCCCTCAGCTCAACAGATGTCTGAGCTTTACTCTCTGGAGAGGCTGCACTGTGTCTGGACAGGGAGACAGTGGAACGTGGGCTGCAGACTGAATGGAGATGTCACTGATTTTCACACTCTGCAACTCCCAGCCCTTCTCCTCCCTGGGGACACTTTCAAGGGGACAAAACTAAAGATGCTGCTGCACCCGTCTCTTGGTAAAGTGTCCATGCAGATCCCCTACAATATGATCACAATGGGCACCTGTCTGATGAGGAAGTGCCATCCAAAGTGCCCTTGGTGATTTGAAGAAGAAAAGTAAAGAATCACGCATGTGATAAACAGTGAGTAGGGCACTGGGCCAAAGACCAGGCAAGGGGGAAGCAAGAACAGGAGGTGAGGTCGGAAAGGCCAGCTGGGACCAGCAGCATCTGATCAAAGTGCTAGGGCAAGTGGGTACAACAGGACTCATACCTGGGTCCTGTTCCCCTTTTCCAAGTCATGCACCCTGGCCTGAGGCTGCGGCCATTAGCGCAATCACCGAGTCTGGCCCTGGGTCTGGGCTGGCTGCTGCCCTGGGGACCAGATGGAGGAAGCCCTCTCCTGCTGGGCTCCAGAGATGGTAGTTAATTCAGGAGATAATGGGGAGCCTGCTGGGGGCTTGGAGACAGGGGAGTGCTGTGTGGAATTGAGTTAGATTTAAGGACGAATTCATTTATGAGGCAGGCGCTGTGAGAGGTGATGACCGGCTGCAATAAAGATAATTGGGAGATTCCAGTGAACTGTATTCGTTCAACGTCTGTATTTATAGGACGAGGAGACAATGGGAGACTAGAAAACAGGAACTGCTCGTGAAGGTAGTACACCCTTTGAGTGGGAACCAAGAGCGCTGACAGAAAGTGGGAGTCAGAATTGAGCAAGACAGACAGAAAGCAGCTACGGACATGCAGAAATGGAAATCAGCACCTTAAACATGACAGGCACCTCAAATGTTGCTAAACCATTTAGCACCTCCCTGCCGGCCTCACACCGAATGCAAAGAAAGAAATCTTTTTTCCTACTGCTGTGCTGTTTCAGCTGAAAACAGCCTTGTGTCAAAGCACCAACTGTGTGCCAAGGACTAACAAATTAGGGATGTTACAAAGTTGGGTTTCCTGGTAAACGTTTTGTCCTTGAAAACTTTTCCCCCAGAACCTTCTGCACAAGGGTATCCCTGACATGGTAACAAGGTCCATCCCTTTTGGAGGAAAGACAGCGACGCAAGGCAAGTGTCTGGTGAAGGAAATGTGGCAGCATGCTAGGAAGTCGCCCTCCCCTTTGCTGGCCTGGGAACCTGGGATTTATCTCTTGTTCTTGTCTCTGAATAAAAGTCTTGGTTTTAAGTGCAAATAACTGTCTGGAAGAAGAAGCAAAAAAGCTCATTACTAGCCATTCACACCTTGGTTCATTTAGCAGGGCCCAAAGGAAGGCAGAGGCTCCAGGATAAAGAATAATAAATATTAATCACACTTTAGAGTAATTTGAGAAGTTATGCACTCATTATCTTGGTCCTCACAGCAACCCCAAGAGCCTCGCAGGAGTATCCTCTCCCTCTCACAGTGGAGGGAATAAGAACCCAGCGATGTCCAGAGACTTGCTGAAGAATACCCACCATTGCTGGCAGAGTGGGGACTTGAACCTAGGGCTCTTAACCTCAGCCTGGTGCCCTGTCCTAGGTGCGGATGGTGGGAAGCGCCTGAAAGCTGTGGGGCACCATCCCAGGATTATGTGTGGTGCAGGCCTGAGAGGGTCAGAGTTGGGGACTCCTCAGGGCACATCATCACCTGCCCCTTCTACCACACTGTCGAGGTCTCTTCCGTGAGCTCAGGGTGAGATGGAATAAAGATGAAAGAATAGGGGCTGGGGATTTAGCTCAAGTGGTACAGCACTTGCCTAGCAAGAGCAAGGGCCTGACCAGCAACCCCCCCAAAAGAGGAAAGAACAGTGGGCAGTAATCTCTGGCCATCTATTCACCCTAAAACCCATCCTTCCATCCCAGCTCTTGGCTCCTCAGGGCAAGCCTGCCCTGGAGAGGCTGCTCACACTCACTGTGGGCTGGACTTGCTCTGTCAGAGGCAAAATCTCTGTGTAAGGGCTTGGCCTCTCCTGGGCAACTCTGTCTACCTGACAAGTGACTGCCCTTACTTACTGCCAAGGTCTCTGAAGTGCTCAGAGCTCAGAGTTTGGAGCTGACTTCCTCTGAGCAAGCTACAGTCAGTGAGTAAATAGGTAGCTATCTTTGGTGAAGGAGTTGAACTTTGATTTCCATGAAGGACTTTGTCTCCCAAGCTAAGGCTCTAGACAGACAGTCACAAGAACTATGTTTGCAAGACATACATACCCACACACACCCATGACTGCACCTGCGTGCACACACACACACACACACACACACACGCACGCACGCACACACACACACCAGCCTTTGTTCTGGACTCACACACATAGACCTAGATAAGCTGCCTCTCAAGGCCAAAGCCACCCCCTTCAAGGTTGCCAGGGGAAATCCACGCACAGAGGAACAGGCCAAGAAGAATCAATTGATAACTTGAGAGATACAGAGACCAGCATGGCCTCCTTTATGTTCAGGAGGATGGCACCAGTACTCTTTGGAGTTGGATCCCTTCAAGAATCCAGGGAGAACGCTGAGCTTTCCCCACCTGTCACACCCACAACCACTTAAGAGTTTGCATGCCATTAGTGGAGATTAACAGATCCAAGGCTGCCCATCTGGAGGCCTCATCTGGAGGACCCTGACTCCCAAATGAGACCCAATGACCATCCTCCTCCCTAACACCAGGCCTCACAGTGGATGACCAGCAGACTGGGGAAGAGATCCACCCCACGTCCTGCCTTGACTCAGACCATGTCTCCAGCATATACTATAATTTAAAAATAAAGGAACATAATAAGACATTACCAGGATGAACCTCCATCTGACCCATTATAACGTCTTTCATGCTTTGATCTTCTTAAGGGGCTAATGAGTGCGGCTCATGCAATACACCACTCTGAAGGGTGTCCCAGCGTCAGGCTCAGTGGTGGGTGCTGATGATACAAAAAGAAATTCAGTGTAATCAGAGGAACACCAGGGTGTAGTCAGGAAAATATATACAACTGGTTACCATTTGCGCTAGGGCTAAGATCAAATTAAATTGTGGAAGAGCAGGGAGTCGATGACTATTTCTAGATAGGAAAAGTTAAGCAGTGGCCTTACCAAGGAGATGTTGGATTGAGCTTTGAACCTTCACCAGGAAGGACTCCTGACAGAAGAAGAGAGGCGAGATGAAGGCATGTCCGAGAAAAGGCAAGGCCTGGTAGAGTTGATACATGACATGACGTGGGGCAGTACTGCGAGAGGAGACGAAAGGAAAGAGAAGAGAGGGCCATTATCTCCATAGTATCTGTTGTCCAGCAGAGCATAACTTAATGTGGAAGGAAGTATAAGAGAGAGAAAGGTTAGCAAAAGGGCTGCTATAGAGAACACCTGGGCATAGCCACCAGAACTAGCCAGCCTCTCCCTTGAGTAGCATTTGCAGCGAGAAATGGGTTGAACCAGGGAAGCCACTCCTAACTCTAGCACTCACAGGCTGGGAGATCTTGGATGAGTTCTCAGGTCACCAGCTAACACTTAATATCACAGTGTTCTTGCGATACTGCAATCCTCCCAGCAGAACACGGATGGCTTCGTAAAGGGGGCAGTGAGCGAGGCTCACTAAGGGGACTGTTTATAAAGGGATGGGCAACAAGCAATGGGGAAATGCGAGGATTGCAACAGCTGGAAGCTGTTATCACTCTTGGACTTCAAGGGACAAGAGAATAAGACTATTAGTTGTGAAAGAGAGTTGCACAACCAGACATGAGATCATTGCAAGAGAATGTGGCCACTGCCAATTGTGTCAGGACAGGTGGAGGCCTTGGTAACGAGCACTATATCCTGTAACTACCCTCCAGTGCCTCTCACTGAACACAAGCAAAAAGCTGGAAGGCAAAGGGGCCAGTTGAGGCAGTCTGTATACATCATCTTCCCAGACAGAGGAAGACACAGAATGGACCAGAAGGAGGCAATGGCGAATATGTCACATGGGTGGTAGGCTGGCAAATTTATTTGAATAGTTAATTATATGCTTATTTTCGTGTATAATAAAAAGAATATTCCTAGCTCTTATTGCTTAGGATAAGGCTAAAGTAGATATTTAAATGATAAAAAAGAAATTTAAAAGACAGTATTATGCAATAGGATGGGTGGTATGAGGATATGGCAAAAATCACAAAGATGGCATTTGTAAATCTGAAGTTTAGGGAATTCTGGGCTGGATGACATATAACATTTGTTTCACCTCTGACACTCTGCATCTGTAGGTGTCTACATGTACCTGTGCTGAGTTCAAGGAAAGTGCCAAGAAGTGTAAAAATGTACTTTCAGACCATATCAGTAAAATGGTATGACCATGAGGAATATGGTAAGCTGACCACAGGACTCCTAGCCCTTTCATTTTTAGATTGTTCTTCTTAAAGGCTAAGAAAAACAAAATGCTACCAAAGACTAGATCAAGAACACCTCCAACTGAAAACAACTTAAACATCTATCCGGGGGTAAAAAAAAGTTTGCTATATCCATAGCTTGTGGTTTGAATCTAAACTGTCCCCCAAAAGTCTTGTGCATTCGGAAGCGGAATTTTTAGAAAGTGATTGGATCGTGGGGAATTTACACTTTTGATGAATTCATAGCTAAATGTGCTGTTAGGAGGTAGGGTCTGACTGAAGGAGGCAGGTCTCTAGGGGCATGACTTGGAAGAGTGTATTTTTGTCCCCTGTTCTTCCCTTCTGTCACTGCTTCCTGGCTGCCATGGGTTGAACAGCTTTCTTTCACTACAATGCTTCTGCCTTGGAGCCAGAAAGCCAGCCAGCCAGCCAGCCAGCCAGCCAGCCAGCCAGCCAGCCAGCCATGGACTGAACCCTCTGAAACTGTGAGCCAAAATAAATGTCTCTTCCTATAGGTTGCAAGCATCAGGTATTTTGTCCCAGCAATGGAACTGTGACTAACACATCATACTATGCAGCAACAAAGATTAACAAATGTAAGCTACATGCAACAACATAGACAAAATTTGCAAACCCAACATTGAGTGAAATAAACAGAGTCTATACCATAAAATTTCTTTTGTACAAAAGGCAATAATATGGTAAGCTAATCGATGGAGTGGAAGTCAGAAGAGTGATTACCATGATGGCAAGAGGGTAAGGGTGGCAATGAGAAGGAGCAACAGGCAATTGTTGGGAAGGCAGGGATTGTTTTATGTCTTGACCTATGTGGCCATATGGTATGTTCATTGAGATAATTCAAAATGTATATTTATGATTTTTGAACTTTTTGTTTGGTCTCAGATTTCAATTAAAAAGTGTATTAATTTAAGTGTACAGAAAAATGAAAAGCTGTGATTTTTCCTCGTTGATCCTAGTAAAGTGGTCACAAAGGATGAAGCTCCTCTCTGGGACAAGCAGATATAAAATGTCCCTGCTAATTGAAGGTTTGGTTACTTCTCCCATGTCCACCAACAGTCTTCTCCCACCCCTCTCTGCCCCCATTCTTGGCAGAGTTGCTGCCATCTACAATTGTTTCACAGATGCCCATGTGACTGGCATCAACACTGCTCTTACTTCTAAATCAAATTTTCTAAATCTGGTTCTAACTGGTTGACTAGATGACTGATTTAGTCTCTAGTCTTATATGATGCCAGGAAAATAGATTGGAGGGGCTGCAGTGGGGTACCCAGGAAGTCAGAGACTCCAGGAATGTGGAATGGCTATTGAGGAAAGCTGCAGGTCATGAGTGGAGCCAGCCCAAAAGAGAGACCATGTGGGTGGCAACCAATGAGGCCTTGGAGTGGGGTCTCTCAAGCCCTCTGGAACTCACATTTTACTCTGAAGCACCCAGAATGCTGGATATAGAGCAACAGGACTTAATGTTTGCCCTGATGGATTTCAGCCCTGCTTTGGTCTGATTCTTTTCTGTTGCCTCTGTCCCCCTTTTGGAGTGGGAATGCTTGCCCTGTGCCATTATACTCTGGGATTTTATGTAACAAGTTTTTTAATTTTTATAGAGGTTCACAACTAAGAGTTTGCCTTAAGTCTCAGAAGAGACTTGGGCTTGGACTCTTGAAAAAATGCTGGAACTGCTGAGACTTTGGAGAATGGATTGTTGTGTTTTCAATTGTACACAAAATAGTTGCATCACGTTAGGCAGAATTATGACTTTGTGTTTATTTGGAGATTAAGTGCAGTTTAAGGAGATGGATTTGGTGTTAAACTGACAAGAGGTGCAGCGTGGTAGTTAAGCTTGATTGTGATGACATGATTGTCTTGGGAACTGCCCCAGCGACTGGTGGAGCACACTTCTAGGTGGGTCATGGAGTGTGGCCTTGGGTACTATATCTGATTCTTTACCCCTTCCTCTCTGGCACTGTTCCCCCTGTCTGCTTCCTGGCCACCAAGAACTGAGCAGCTTTGCTCCTCCATGACCTTCCACCATGACATTCCTGCCTTGGAGCCAGTTGACCATGAACTGAATTCCCCAAAACCTCAAGTCAAATTAAATTAAATCTCTCTTCCTTTAAGTTGTGTCAGGTATTGTGTCCCAGGACATGAAAGCTGACTAACATAGTGACATATTTCCTTACATGGATTTTGGTATTTTAAATTGCAAACTCAAACACCTTGGAGGAATTGTCTTGGCTTAGGTCTAGAGAGTGTGTCCCGAGAGATGATCTGCTTTTTAAAATGAAACAGTTTACATAAGCACTTAGCATACTACCCGGCACATAACAGGCACTCACCAAATACTTGTGAGGTGAATGTCTGAGTGAAGGATGAAAGGAACGAGGGCTTCAAAATGTGCCTCAATCTATCAATACAACCTTCATAAGGATTCAGTTCCGCAGGGCCATTTCTTCAGTCTGAGCCTCCCTCTGCCAACAGACGGCCTTTCCATGATGTTTTATTTCTGTTTCTCCTGTGACTGCTCACAGGAAACATTCCTAGAAAAACCTCAAGGGACTGACTTCCTTTGTGCTTCAGGACAGCAGATGGAGTCTGTTCTGTGGGCTGTGCTGAACTCGGGCCCCTGGGGCCTGAGGAAGGGACAGCAGCTCAGGAGGACAAAGGGCAACAGGAGGGGAAGCCCACCTAGAGTCACTGCTCCAGTAAGTAACCCGGCCCAACCCAGCTGCAGGGGCCTGTGAGAGGCCGAGGGATTGCTTGCACCCCCTACCTCACACGCAGTCTCAGGTGAGCTGGGGCAGCTTCCTTCTGGCTGCCTACACAGCAGGCACATCTGGGACCCTAAGAGTTTTGGAGGCGCCAGGCCCCGGTGTGCAACAAGAGCCACTTGGCAGGCAAAAAGAAACAGGCCATCTGGAGAGGCTTCTCAGACCTCACAATTTGCACCAAGGACTCCCCTCTCCTTTATCTATTGTTAAAACAGCAGCAACAACGACATTACAACATTAAAGGAAATCTTTTAAAAAGGAAAAAACGATGATTCATGATTCCACTGCCCTAAAACTACAACTGTTTCTCTTCTCATGTTTGGCTACAAAATAGAAAGTTATTTGAGGATCTGTGTTCTCTTTTTTTTATTATTATCATGTAACATGCATGCATTCATTCATATTTATAACCCCCCCTCTTTTTCTCTCTCTCAGCAAATATTCCAGCCAATTGGATTCAGGCATAATTAATGATTCTTTAGACCCTGCACAATCTTGCCCATGACCTGGAATCCGTGAGGTTGGGTTTTGGCAAAGCTGTAAAAAAAAACCCCAGGTTTTTTTGGGGGAGGGGTAGTCCGTCTGCACTCCTTATGGGTCTTTTTCTCCTGTAATAGCTATCCCAATCCCCAGCCTGCTCATTAAAATTGTACCCCTATTCAGGGGGATATTTAAAAAAGTAATACTACAGGTTCTATTTGTGCCTCAGTGTAAAAGCAATACATGCTCATGTTTCCAAATTGGGAAATATGGAAAAGCAAAAGAAAAGAAAAATCTACCATGGTGCTGCTACTCAACCTTCTATGCCACTGTTTTGACCCCATTTGTTTGCCCTAGGTCGCTCTTCTTCTGCACCCTGTGGGGCTTCCAGCTTCTTTTCAGAAGCTAACTTGTGTCGCAATGAATGAGTAAATTCTAGAAAGTATATGATCCTGAGGTCTTAGGTACTTGTTTAGGTAAAAATATGAACAAACAGATAAATACTGCATTACTTGAGGCACCTGAGGTTGGCTAGTTTAACCCAAAGGGCATTCATCGTCTCACATAACTGGCATGAATAGAGGCAGGATGGGGTTCAAGGCTGCTTTGATCTAGTAAATAAAAAGTGCCATAAAGGTACCAGCTGTATCGGCACTCACCTGTAATACCAGCACTTGGGAGGCTGAGGCAGGAGCATCACTCCAAATTGAAGGCCAGCCTGGGCTACACAGTGAGACCCTGTCTCAAAAAACAAAACAAAAGTGTCACAAGGGAAATTGTTTCTAATTTCTCCCCTCTGTGTCTCACAGCATGACTTTCTTCCTGAGGTCAGCTCTTCCTGTAGGGCACGAGGCTATCTTATCAGGAACAGCTTCTGAAGCTGCTCACTGCCTGGCTCTGGTCTAGTAGGAAACGGAAGCACCTCTCTTCCATCAGTCTATAAATTCCCAAAATTTCCTTTCATTGGGCCATACAGCCTGGCTTGTATGGCCTCTGTTGGGACTACTGTGGGTGACTTAAACCAGAGGGTCTCAAACTCTGGTCTCAGGGCCCCTTTGTATCCTACAACTTCTAGAAATGACTGAGGAGCTCAAAGAATCTCTTTAATGTAGGTTTTACCTCCCCAGGGTTTCCAAGTTAGACATTAAAAGAGAAAAATTTTAAATAGTTGTGAATTTATTAAAATAATACTAGTACAACACTAGCCTAGTCTGTGAATCCCTGGGTTTGATCCCCAGTGCAGAAAACAACAACAACAAAAAATTCAATTAATAAACCCCTTATATGTTAACATATTGCTTTCAAAAATCGTTTTCCAAAGCAAAGACATTGGTGAGAAGAATGGACTGTTTTCTTTTTAGATATTTTTTGCAAATCTCTTTGAAGGTTTGCTTCACAGAACACAGCTGGATGTTCACATTGCTTCTGCCCTCCATCTGTTGCAAATTCTTCTGGTTGAAGTACACATAGATAACCCGGTTTCACTCTGATATGAAACTGGAAAGGGCAAAGTATAGCACTATCTCTCGTTTTGTTTTTTTGTTTTTTTGTTTTTTTTCCTGTACTGGGGATTGAACCCCTGGCTCACATCTGCTAGGCAAGTGCTCTACCACTAGAGGTACTTGTGGGTATCCTTTGACATGACACATCTACAAAAACTACACGTTTACTACAAAATTCTACTAGGTAGTTTCTTAAAGGTTTGTTACACTGTGGAATCGGAAACCTGTCTATGAACTTGTCCTACCGTTACACTAAAATCCATTGCCTCTTGTATTTAAGCAGATGTTTACCCATCCAGGATTTTGTAACTGCATTTATCATTTGGAAAGTAACGATTCACTGAGTAAACAAATCTTCCAAATGGTGACATGCTCTATACACTGTCCAAAAACCACATTCCTTAATATCAGGAAAATCCTTAAATACTGTACAGGCCATCAAGGTCATGCATTTCAAGTTTTCCAGAATTCTAAATTTCTCTTCAAAATTGGAATTTTTTAAAATCACTGGTATCAAGCAATTGTTTTCCTTAAAGACACAGGCTTACTTAGTTCATTTTCAAGAAAATATCTTCCAAGTACCCAAGGTGGAATAACTTGAGTTTGTTAGATGTTTTCTCAAGTAAAAATGGTGCTCTGCAAAGAATAACTAATTCAGGGCCAAGAGTGGTGGCACGTGTCTGTAACCCCAGCACTTGGGAGGCTGAAGCAGGAGGATGGTGAGTTCAAGGACAGCCTGCGCTAACTAGCAAGAACCTGTCTGAAAAAAGGCCATGAGATCTAGGCACTCTTCAGGGATCTTTGGGGCAGGGCTCAATTGGTGGCTTGAAGGAAACAACATCTCCCTCCACCAAATGTGGACAGGGTGAATGAGGTAGTGACTGCTTACAAACGATGTTCTGTGACACTAGGACAGAAGGCAGCTTCAAGTTCCCTTTCTTCCTCACACACACCTGACACACACCCTTCCAAGCCAGGGTGCTGCTGGCTCCCACGGCTGCCATAAAGCTAACGGAGCCTGGCTTTATAGACACGGGCATCTGGAAGGAATGGAAGGAACAGCAGAGCCAAAGACAGGCAGAATGTCTGACCAAGCAGGCAGGCCTTGGGCTGGTCTCCAACCGGAAGAGCATTCTCCTTGCAGCTGTCACCACCCCAGGCAGCTGCTCTGCCCCCAGCCCCCCAGCCTTGGCCGACCGGCTGGCTTTAGGTTGGCCAGTGATAGCTTTTCTTCCATTTTCCTCCCAAAATGCTTCCAGCATCCTCAATTTACTCTAATCCAGGTATTGTGTTTTTCTGTGACAACCTCTTTGGGAGTAGTGAAACTAAAGCCCTCCCACCTCTTCCTTTCCAGTGCTTTTGTTCTTGACCTTGACACTCTAGATACAATTTTTCTAGTATTCTCGTCCTCACCAAGGGAAGAACAGAGAACTCTCCAAACCAGCTGCTCTGCGCAAGGTGCTTTCAAGGAAAGAGCCGCAAGGCTTTTGGTTTATGCAAATGTATTTCGCTCAGGATCTAGGACCTTCCTTTTCAAACCGAAAATCATACACATATGGCCCCGATGCTTTGTGTCTAATGTCACCCTGAAAGGAATTTCTCAAGGGCCACCTTGGCTTCGCCTAAGCATTAGCAAATCCTAAGGCACAAGAACATTGCTGGGGCATAATGCATGCATTCAGCTGTATTAAAGAAATGACATACTGGTGCTTGAAATTTTTTTTTAAATCCTGAATTTTGAGAGTCACTAATACTTATGTTTTTAAAAATTGTATGACATTTCCTGTCTAGAAGGCGGCGGGGGGGGGGTCGCATCCGGAGGTATGGAAGCGATCCCTTCCACACCCAGCTTGTGATCCTAAATGCCCCATGTTTCAAGCAGCCTTTCTCTGGGCCTCAGTTACCCCACGCGTAATGCTAATTGCTTGGCTCCCGTAATTAGCGCTCTGTTTCTTCCGACACGTGAAGAACGTAAGGCTGTTCTGCAAGTCCAGGACACATCCAGTCTACCCTCGCCTCGCGGGCCCCAGGGAGGGAGGACCAGCATCCGAGCAGCAGGAGGAAGCTGGCGAGCACGGCACGTGACCACGTAAAGCCCCTTCCCTCACTGCGCCGCAAAAAGCCCACAACCAGCCTAAACTTTTTGTTCCCGTTAGCGCCTTCCACCGCCCAACCGCGCTCAGAGGTGCGGCGAGCACAAGGCGTGCGCATCCCCAGCCGCCCCTGCACCCACCCAGGCGCATCCCAGCGGCGGGCGCCCGCTTCCCCCAGCACCGGCTGGCTGAGGGGCGCGCGCCCTGGGGGCGGGGCCACCCTGGTGCCCTCACGCACTCCGATTGGTCTCCCGCGTCCACGTGACTCCCTGCCCCGCCCCCCACGGCCCTCCTCCGCAGCTGCTGGGGGAGCGAACGGTCCCGGGCTGAATGGGCGCGCGCGCGGCGCCGGGGGCGGGCGGGGACGCGGGGACCCGGGCTGGCGGCCGGCCGGCGTCCCCTCCTTAGTATGCGCACGCGGGCGGCGGGCGGCGCGGAGCGGCGGCCTCTGCAGCCGCGAACCCAAGCGGCGGCGGCGGCACCTGCCGGCCGAGGTACGTGGCGCAGCCCCCTCCTCGGCTGAGTGGGGACCCGCGGGCTGGGGGCGGCGGCGGCGGCGACCTGTCCCTGTTCCTGCTCCCCGCGGCTGGGCGCAGCGGCCCCGCCCCGACCCCGGCGAGCAGCGCCCTGGGCACTGCGCCCCCGGATGCGCCGGGCGGGAGACCGGCAGGGGGTCGTGGCCCTGGGCCGCGTAGACGGGGCGGAGACACTGCGGCGCGCGCGCAGGTGTGGACGCGGCCGAGGGGCAGGGTCCGAGGGCCGGGCGGCAGGTCCAGCCGCGGTGGCCCCTGTGCTCCTTGCTTTCCGCAGCGGTTCGAGGTTTAATTCATTGCTGGAAGCTTCCAGCCCGCAGCGCCGAGTTAAGTCTTGTCCCCGGGACGGGCCTGGGGGCTCTTCTGCGGGTCTCCAGCAGCTCCCGCCACCGCGGCCGCATCCCTCGCGGAGGCGCGAGGTGCGTTGTCCGCTGGTGCCCTTCCCCGCCCCCTCTCTGCGGCCAGCCCTGCTCAGGAGACGCGTTTGGGCGACCTTTTGGTGTCTTGGGCATTGTGAGCGCTGGCTTGACACGGGCATGTCTGCTTTGTGCGCCTTTTTGCGAGGTTTTCGGAGAACATAGCCCACGAGTCCAGCTAACAGAGAGGGGCGGCTTTCTGCCCTGACCCCTCACCAGCTGGATCACCTTGGCAGACACTGATCTCGCCCACGGGGATCCCGGTCACTTGGTCTGACCTGGAGGCTTAACCTGCCGATGGCTGATATCCCTTCCAGCCGCTCCCCCTCTTTGTGGTTCTGCCCGTTAAAAATACATTCACATCAGTGAAGAGGGCTCTCGAGAATCATTAGCTGACTTGGAAGAGGAATTTTTTATATCTTACTGTCTTAATTCATATATGTGACCTTTGCTTACTTAGGTGTTTTTTATTAAAAGGGGAAAACAGTTTTATGTGCCGAACTTCATTCTGGCACTCTTGGGTTACCTGCTCCTCGTGCCGAAGATTGTGCTGGGTTTGGGAATATCAAAGAGAAAGATTAATCTCTCAGCGTCTGGTGGTTAGCCAAGCCTTTCTCTTGGTTTATGACTGCTAATCCTCTTGCAGGGAATTTTAGGCGTGCTAAAAACCGGGAAGAGGGATCCATTTCTGTTGAATAAAGGGGTGCAGGCTCAGACACAGTCAGCTCAGGTCATGACTTCACCTGTGTATTCCTGAAGGCTTCTTAGCTCAGAGGGGTGTCTACCATTTCCAGTTACAGAGCCAGAAAGCCTCTGACTTTCAACCTTGCTTGGACAAAGAGGGATTAATCTGAACCACAAGCGCTGAAATCAGAATGTCCGGAGCCTTCGAACATGGATGTCCATTCCTTGGATGCTGCTGTTTCTGTAAGATGAAATGGCCCTTGGAAGATTCTTGGTTATGATTGGTAGTGTTTTGCTCTCTAGGCAAGAAAGGAAATGGGTGAGATAAGAAGATGTGGAGGGATTTATGGAAAGGGGAGAACTGGCATGAATAAATTGTAAAAGCTCACGTTTGTGACTGTTTTGGAAAAACAAAATTTTTGAGGGGGTATTACTGGGAGCTGAATCCAAGCCCCTGGCACTGAGCTATATCCTCTCTTAGCCCTTTTCAATTTTTTTTTTTTTTTTTTTTTTTTTTTTGTGACAAGGTCTCACTAAGTTACCCAGGCTGAACTCAAATTTGCAATCCTCCAGACTCAGCCTTCCAGAGTACTGGGATTACAGGTGTTCGCCCTGCCCTGCTGAAAATTCTTAGCATTTTTTTGCACATGTTGCAAATTGTCCCCTGTAACCAAAATAGACTGTTAAGGATTTGTTCAATGCAGAATGAGAAACTTCGTGTTCTTCAGTTTACCGTAGCAGTGAGGGGAGGTTAGCTGACTGGCTTTTGGAAGGGAGACAAGAAATGGAAAGAGGTTCACCTTCTGTACCTCCTGGCTCCATAGGAGTGGTTTAATCCTTGCTGCCTGTGGAGACAGGATTGAGATTGCCCCCAGAGGGCATGCTCCATGTTTTTAGTCAGGCTGGGAGGTGTTGGCAGAAGTAAAACAACTGGGAATATACACACTTTAATAGTGATGATAATAACTCCCTGACTGCTGAGGCAAGAGAAGCAAGGGCTGGATCAATGTGGGTGGCAGAAGTTATCAAAGGCATGCACAGGAGGAGGGGGTTGAATCACAGGCCTGGTGTGGGAGGAAGCCATAAATACGGATGGTGACACTCACCTCTCCTGGCTGAGAGACCCAGCTTGAGCATATGCACAGAGGAGGAGGTGTGTAAAGGAGCAGGAGGAAAATGAACTTTGAAGGGTTCAGCGGCACTGCCAGGCTTCACTGCTTGGACCCCAGACACATAAGGCTTTTTAAAAAATATAAAATAGATACTAGAAAAGTCAGGGACCCTGAGAATATAACTCAGTGGTAGAGTGCTTACCTAGCATGCACAGGCATGGATTCCATCCCCAGCAGGAGAGAAAGGGGAACAGATGTACATGTCAGAAATGTACTGTTCAGTGAATGTTTTGTAATCTATACACCCATGCACTCCACACTCTGATTAAGAAACAGCAAGCCCAGCTCCTTGGGGGGCTGAGACAGGAGGCTCATAAGTTCAAGTCCAGCCTGGGTAACTTAGCAAGACCCTGCCCACCTCCCCCCCAAAAAATGAAAAACGACTAGGGGTATAGTAGAAGCAGTAGTGGTAGAGTGGAAAGTGAAAAAGAGAGGAAACAACATGCTTGAACCCCAAGATCTCCCTGTATCATTACTTCAGTCATTGTGTCTCCTAGGAGCAACCCCACCCTGGCTTCCCTCTCATGCTTTGTATAAACGAAATGAAGACAGTATCTGTCTTCTTCCCATAAGCACTTGGTGTCTGAGATTCTCTTCTGATTCTGTGTGTGGTTGTGTGTTCATTGTCCTTGCTGTTATTGGCCATATGCATCCATGCAGTGTCGTTGGATATTTGGGCAGCTTCCAGCATTTAGCCGTTAAAGACAGGGCTGCTGGTACCAGCCAAGTGTGTGGCTTTGATAATGTGTGTGTTTCTGATGCATGTAGCCAGGTGTGTCAGACCTTGCATCCACAAGTTGGACCTTCCTGGTTGCCTGGGCCACACTGAGTGAAGAGGAATTGCTTTGGGTTGCATACAAAATACATAATGTAATTAATGTATACAAGTAACAAAACTTCTTTAAGTATTTTTTATTATAACACAGGCGTCTCCAACCCACAAGTCACAGGTTGGATGCATCTGGTCTGTGGCGAGGAGTGGAGTTGCTCAGTGTAGGGAACAGGGTGAACCATTTTATTCCAGTTTTGGAATAACTGCATTGATAGTTTCTCACCACTGGGTGATGAAGGTGAAGGTTTCTAGGAGACCGAGGCAGGAATAGTTCCAGCAGTCAGGATTGTTTTTGCCAGGCTCGGCTATGCCCCAGATGGAAGTGCAGTCCCCTCTGGGCTCCAGCTCCCCCTGGGTCCCACAGCAGGGCAGGCTGAGCTGTGGGGAACCTTTACTTCCCAGACCCTCCGACATTAGAGAAGAGTTTCTCAGGTCAAACTGCTTAATGTGATCTCACTTCCACCCATCTTGCTGCAAAGAAACCTCTGTCACCTGAGCCATTGTGACACTGTACTTTATCCTTTGTGTCTATTTGTGTGACCTCCTCTGCCTGGCAACCTCTGGATTTCCACTTAAGAATCACCACAGGGATCTAGAGGAAAAGCCCATTTCTCATTTGGGCTTTTGAGCCATCCAGGACATTTTTGTTCTCCTGTTACAGCATGGAAAAATGTAAAGGATTAAGTTTTTGGACGGCTCACCAGCTCCTACACCCATGAAGTCTCTTTTTTTCTTTTGGTTTTTAGCATCTGGAATTATAGTAGTTGAGTGTCATGTGATAGGATTTGGTAGGCTTGATAAAAATAACAAATTTAAAAGGTCCACTTTGATGGGGTAGTACTTATGTCTTTTGAACTGTTAAGGCTATTTTTAAGACTGTGTCATTTTCATAAGTAAAAGCTTATATGTGTTTCTGTTAAGCACGCAGAATTTCTTTTTCCCTGGCCACCTTCTCAGCCTCTGCCTTTTCATCTTATTCATCTTGTTCTTCACCCCTTTTCTGTTTTTCGTAAGCATCTTGTCCTCTTATCTATCCTCCAGCAGCAAGAACGTAAGGAGGATGGAGACAGAGTGTGGCCTCTGATACCCTCTTCTCCTTGCTTGTCATTTTCTATGGTCAAGTTCTTAGTCACCCAGGGCTTAATGGTTGATGATGGCCTCTTGCTGATCCTTCTTCTACATCAGTGCTGTTCAACAGAGATATAACATGAGCCATGCTATGACTTTAAATTTCCTAATAGCTACATTTAAAAAAAACTAAAAAGAAAAAAAAATAATAAAATAAATTAAAAAAAATTAAAAAGAGGTGGATCCAGGCCTCAGTTCCCTAGGAAGATGAAGATATACATTTTTAAATTCTTCGGCACCTCTTCAAACTACATAAAATAAATTATTAATGAGCTATTTTATATTCTTCTGTTCATACTAAGTCTTCAAAGCCTGCTGCCCGTTCTTTGCAAGCGAGCTCACACGCTGCAAATGCAGAACATAGGCTAGAAAGAAACAATTTATCCACTGTGCCCTCATCCGTTGTAGACATGTATATTAGGTCACTGAATTTTCACCATAGCCTCATAAGTTTGCTACCTGTCTTATTCTCATTTTACAAAGGCACAGAGAGGTTTAAGAACCAGAGTCAGGGTTCAGATGCAGGCCTGGGGGTGGGAAGCCAGGCCATCGCGTCCATGTCTTTGCAGCATGCAGTACGCTCCCACCCCTTACCCTGCAGGATCAAGAGGTCCACATGCGGCGCCTGAGGCGGCGCTGTTCCCTGTCCAGGTGTGTGCACTCCTGGGCACATACCTGCTTGTCTGGGTCCCCACGGCAGCCTCCCAACTGGTCATGCCTTGTGAGTGGATGTCCCATCTCCAGTCTAGCTCCAAGAGAGGAGTCTTCATAATCCAATTCTACTTTTAAAACCGCCAGTTGCATCCTTTTATCCCAAAGAGGCTAAAGTTCAAGTCTTGATGGCAGGGATGACTTATGCTGCCAGCACCCTTGGCAGAGTGTGTCTGCGGCAGACCCTTCAGACACGCCACGCCCAGGCTTCTCCCGGCAGTGCCTGCTGTCCTCATGACAGCGGCACCTGCTGCCACATCCTGCTTCAGTTCGTACCCAGACCGTGACAGGAGCATTTCCTCCTCAGGGAAGACACCCCCACCCTTTTATATCTGAAACTTTACTCTCCTATCCAACACAGAATAAGTTAAAAGAAAATCATGAAAATAATTACATTGGTGATAGAGCTACTCATCTGCTTTTTAAAATGAGACTGTAAGAGCTTTTCGAAGGAAGGACTGTGTTTGTGTTGCTTATTGCTGTATCCCCAGGGGCACACTCCACATTTGAGTAAAAACTAGCTTGTGATTAAGAACCAATGTATCTGTTTGGAAGCCTGCCCAAATGCCAGCTTCCAAATTTTTGGAGCCAAGATAAAAGGGATTGGGGGATAAAAGGAAATCATGTGTTTTAGTCATTCTTCTTACAAGCCTAAATATTTGTTGTTGGTTTCAGAAATATGAACATATTACCGGACATAGTGGCGTGTGCCTGTAATATCAGCTACTCGGTAGGCTGTGGTGGAAAGATTGCAAGTTCAAGGCCAGCCTGGCAACATAGCAAGACCCTGTCTCAAAATTTAAAAAAATAAAAAATAAAAAGGGCTGGGGATGCTGGCGACGTAGCTCAGCAGCATTCCTTGGGTTCAATCTCTAGTGCCACAACAAAACAAAGAAGCATAGACATATGAACATTGTATTATTTGGCTTTCCTGTTGCTGGCACAAAATTCCCAACACATGCATAAGGGAGAAGAGGTTTGGCTCCCCATTTTAGAGGTCTCGGTTCCAGGTTGGCAGCCTGCAGGGTAGAAACATCATGGTGGAAGGGTGTAGTGAAGCAGAGCAGCTCCCTTCATGGCAGTGGGAAAACAGAGTACAGGGGAAGCCCCAGAGGAGAAGCCCAGGACCAGATACAGACCCCAAGCTCACGCCGCATGACCAGGCAGACACCCCCGGAAGTGTGCTTTACTCGTCTCTAGGCGATTCCCAAGCCAATCAATTTGTCAAGTAAGCTCCCCTATCACAAACGTCTGGCTGGGTGGGGTGGCACACACCTGTGACCGCAGCACCCTGGGAGACTGAGGCAGGAGGATCATAAGTTTGAGCCCAGCCTGGGCAACTTAGTGACTTAGCAAAACTGTCTCAGAAATTTAAAAGTTCACTTGAAAAGGGCTGGGACCATAGCTCAGTGCAAAGTCCCTGGATTCAATCCCCAGGACTGGAGGGGGAAAAAAGAAAGAACGGAAAAGAAATATGAACATGTTTAATTTGTTCTGTGGCCCAAACAAAATCTTTCTTTGTCCCCCTTGCCTTCAATCCCTGCACTGCCAGGACCTGTCAGGTCCCAGGTTGTCCCCGTCACTTTCCTTCTGGTCCCTTTTTCATAGTCCCTACAGTTTTCCACTGAAGGCTCTATCTGACAAGCCCAGCTCCTTGGTTCCTATAGGACAAATAAGTCAAATAGGATTTTTGAGCACCCTGGTTATTGTCAAAGCTGCCTCACAAATTCCAAACCTCCCGGTTCCCACCTACCTGACCAGCTGCTCCTTGAGAAATACGTCTAAGGTCCTGTTTGATGATGTCGCTTTCACATTCCACCACCTTAAGAACCTTGCCCTTGCCTGCCCTTGGTGAGGTGGGGGGATCTGGGTTACTTTAGAGGTGCCCACAGACCCTCCCGTCATCTCATCCCTTTATACTCCAGCTTGGTCCCCATGTTGAAGCCCATTTATGCTGGTCCCAGAATTGCTGTTGTGTACTGTCCATTTTGAACGATCTACCACTGACCCTCACTTTTTCCTGCTAAGAATTATTCAACCCAATGACCTGTCTTTCCTGTAGTCTAAGAGAGAACTCTTCCTTTAAAAGTGTAGCTTCTGGAGTTTACTGGGGGCATCCATAGAGTGGCTGGACTCGTTCTGCAGCAGAGTCTGTGTGATAATGTGCTGTCACTTGGCCTTCCAGCAGCTCTCACGAAGCCTTTGTTGAGGCCCCGAGGGACCCCGAGGGGTCCTATGGGGAGCTTCTTTGGTTGGCCCCAGTCTTCTCCTGCTCTCTCTGGCCTCAGTCTCTCTGAGAGGCACCCTGACCTCTGCCATCGCATCATCTCAAGAACCGTAGCAGGAGCGAAGCCTTCTTGCCTGCTTTTTCTTCCCCATTAGTGACCTGAATTTGTTCTGCAGACAGGAACTTGGCCAGCCTGGTGCCAGGAGAACAGCCTCCCAGGCTCAGGCTCCAAGTGCTGAGGCATCTTCCTCCTCCCCATCTCCTGCTTGGTCCCCTTCTTGCCTTCCTGCCTCAGACTCAACTACTCTGTCACCCTGCTCTACCCTGGTCTCAGTGGCCTCTGACACCCCCCATAGGCCTTTTTCATCCTGGTGTGATCTCACCACTCTCCTGCTCAGAACCACTGTTTAGAGGCCTTGGTTTCTTTAAACTGCATCTTTTGATCACCCTACCTGAAGACCCTTGGGGCCTGCCCCTCTCTTCTTTCTCGCTCTGAAATCTTACTCATCCTTCAAGAACCCATTCACACATCACCTCCTCAGGAAATCCTTCCAGATTTCCTCTGGTGGGTCTGTGGTTCCCAGCCCGGGACACTCAAGGCCAACAGCAGCTCCATGATAATATTATTCACTACTTTGAGTATTTGGCTATTTTCAGTTTTCCTGATAGATCGTTCATTTGAAGAGGAATAAGAGTCTCTTTATTTTTGTATTCTCAGTTTCTGGTATGGGGAAGTTCTTTAAATCTTTATTTAAAGGATTATTGAATGAGGAAAGCAGATTATAAAATAACACAGAGTACTTCTTTTCACCTGAGGTTTCCTAAGAAATTTAAGCCCCAATAAAAGGCAACCATGGTGTTAAGAGTTAACTTCTCTCCTCTGTTCCTGGAGTGGTTCTAGTTGTAGACCATCCTTAGGAGAATTGAGAAAAATAAAACCCCGGCCCTTCATTGCTGTGGGACTTCATCCCCAGTGGGCTTGCTTCACAGAAGGCTGGTATGGTAGACAGCATATCCCAGTTATGGTAAGATGTGTGTGTACAGGGGGCGGAGGCTGATGGGAGAGAGAGGAGAGTGTCAGCGTGGGTTCCCTGGCTTGTCAGATAAGGGTCTTTTCAGTGTTCTTCCTCCTTTCAAGTACTTTCTGAAGTTCCTAACTGCATGATACCAGAGTTTTTAAAAATGTTTCCTGAATAAGGCAAATTGGAGTTCTGAAGCCCGCTCACGCCATACTGTGAGGCAGAAGGGGGTTGACATTTTTACGACTGAGCTCCCTTCGCTGTGCCACAGCGGACCAGGAATCACTGTGCTCATTGAGCCCTTCAGCTTTACCCCTGGGAGTAAGGCGGTGGTGTGACTCTGGCTGTCAGCTCTGCACCCAGGCGTCTCTTCTTGCCACCGCAGCCACCTTGTGAATGGACAGCTTTTGAGCAGATCTGGAGTGTGAGGGGAGATGCTAGCTCGCTCCCAAGATGCTAGATTTACTCTCCTCAGCAAAGCTAGTCTTTCTGGGTGTTTTCTTCTTAGTTGCTAAATAAATTGGAGTTATTTCAGTTACATCTCATAGGAGTCTCACCTGCTAATTCTTCCTCGCTAATTACTGCTTTATGCAGCCCTACTTTTATTCTTGAGATTTCAACTTGTGTCCTTATATGAATTTTATCTTTCTTGCAGTAAGAATCCACTAGCGGGTACTGAAAGAAATAGAGTTGATGAAAAACAGGATATTTATTTAGTATTTCTGATCAAGTTGTTTATTAATTACAAACTTAATAGTGAAGAAACCTGGCTTACATTGCCTTAACCAACTGACCAAGTTAAATGTCACCAGTCTTGGGACAGCCCAACTCCATGTGTCCCTGAGAAAATACTCTGGAAGTCTCGCTTCTCTGATAATCCAGCCAAAAATGCCTGACTTGAATTTAATTATGATGAAACATCAGACAAACCCCAACTGAGGGACAGAAAAGCAACTATACTTTTCAGAAATCTCAAGGTCGTGAAAGATAACGGAGCCATTTCAGATTCGAGGAGGCTTAGGAGACATGACAGTAAATTCCGCCTGTGACCCTGGACTGGATCCTGGAACAGAAAATTTGTTGTTTCTGTTCTAAGGCCATCATTGCAACTACTGGAGAAATTTATATAAGCTCTTTTTATTATTCTAGTATCAAATCAATGTTAATGTCTTGATTTTTGTATGAGGAATGTCCTTGTTTTTAGGAAATACTGAAATATTCAGGGTGTCATACCCTTTTAACTTACTTTTAAGTGGGTTAAATAAGTAATACCTCATACTAATAGAACGGCAGTGAAATGTGATTAAATGTCAACAATGGAGGAGTCAGGGCAAGGGATAGAGGGAATGCTTTACAGTATTTACAGTTTTTCTATAAATCTGAAATTATATTAAAAAACAAAGTATGAAAGTGTGTCACTGGGGATGTAGCTCAGTGGTAGAATGCTCGCCTAGCATGTGCAAGGCCCTGGGTTCCACCCTCACTACTAGAGAGAAAAAAATACTTGGAGAAATATTCTTCCCAAATGCTTGGAATGCTTGCGTCTCCTGCCACCTCCAGGTCCCAGCGCCATGGCAGTCTAGCTTCGGGAGCCGTGGGGAGACGTCCTCATGCCTGCCATTCTAGGGCCCGTTACTGAAATCATTCCCCTTGTCGTTGAACTCCTCTCATAATTTGCTTTGCCTCATCTGGCCACAGAAGAAAGCGAGGCGGAAGACGGTGTGGTTTTGGTAGATCTGAAGATTTCTTCTCTTGTCACTTGCTGCTGCTGTTCCAGGAAGCTTCTTGGTTTCTGGCTGTCCTCAGGCTTCTGGTCAATCAGATCTGACCCACGCGTTTCCCTGTTTCAGAAACAGCTGTCTTGTGAACCAGACTTCCCAATCAGAATGCGATCTGTAGAGGATATTTAAACACAGCTGAAGGTGTTTATGCACAGAACTCAGTGTACATCAGGGTGCTTTGGTCAAGCCCTTGACAGCACATAAGGCACAAACCCACAGAGGGTACCTCTTACCAAAAGCCAGCATTTGCCAGTTAAAAATGGTCTGTCTCCCATCTTGATAGCTGCTCAGGTTGCGTTTTTGGCCAGCAATCCCACATCTTCTCTCTTCTGCATTCAAACCCCTTGGGGCAAGCTTCTGTGCTTCTGGCTGAATTCTCTTGGATTCAGAGCTCTCCAGGTTGGGGCCTGCAATAGATTTGTGGGTGCGTCTCCTTATCAGAGTTGCAGTTTCTCTGAAACTCCCCAGTCCCAGGAAGCAGTGGGGCAAGAACAGTGACAAGGCTTCTGTTTCTCTTTCTTGTCTTCCCAGTTCTTTCTTCCCAAGATTTTCTATGCCTGCCCTGTTTTCTACACTCTTGTGTCTCCCTACTCTCTCCCTCTGTGTGTTTTTCAATCCATCTTCTTCTACTTACTCCCACTCTCTTTCTCTTCCTAAATGGCTCTCAGTGTTGGCACCTGCTGAACAGGCCAAGCTGTTTCTGGTTCTTACTTTGAAAAGTAGATAAGTGAGAATCACAACAACATATTTGTGGCGGGAGGCCACCAGAACTGTTCTCACCTGAGGTTGCTTTTTACAAATTGCAAACATCATCCAAGAGATTAAGTAACTCGGCTACTATCAAATTGCCAAACGGTTGAGCACTTTATCTCATTCTCTGTTCTGAAGGAAAAATAAGCAGACAGATCTAGTTGCTCTTTTTCTTCTGATGGCGGGTAGGACTGTCAAGTTCTGTTTACCTACCCTATGCACACATCCAACAGTCTTATTGAAAAAACGATCCCTGTGTGCCTAGTGCAACCTGAATGCTTAAGTAGTTGTATCCGGGCCCTGGGGAGGCCACATCAACCTCTTGTTAGGACCTTGTGATTTTGGGTTACCTTTCTGTGGGAATTGGTTGTAAAGCACTGACGGGTGTCCTCCTGTGCATCACTTCATTCATTCAGCAGGTGCTTGCCAATTGCCTTTTGCACGCTAGGTGCTGTTGTAGGTTCCTGAGTTAAAGCAGGGAACCAAATGGACAGATCTTTGCTCAAGGAATCTCGTGTTTGGAAGCAGAGGGCTGAAGAGAGTATGAGAGACCATGGAGAAGGGAGAAAAGGCTCTTGGACCCAAAGGTGGTAGCTGCCCTGGTGACAGCTTTGCCACTGTGGTAAAATCTTGGAGAAATACAATCTGGAGTTGCTGAGCATGTTGTAGTTTGGAAAGCTCAGAATCCATTGCCTTGACACCTTTAGACTTGTAAAAAGCAGGGGGCTGAATAATAGTAATGATGGCATCTCTGCCTGAGAGGAATACAGCACACATCAGAATCACTGATGTGCTTGCATCTTGATCGATGGGCAGAATTAGTAGTGTAGATTGTGTACTTACACAGAAATGGTTTTTAACTTTTCATTACAGAAAACCCTCATGACTTTGTTCAGCTTGTAGGAGAATCTAAAACTCTCTAGTTAAAATCTGTTGTTAATTCCATGTGCTTTTCTCCAGCTGTGAAAAACTTGCTGGAGAGCAGGACTTTTCAAAGTGTGGCACTCACCTACATAACTCAAGGGAACTTGCTTTAAAATACACATTGAGCTTTTGGGGATCAAGTGGTAGAGTGCCCGCCTGAAATACACACTGGGCCGCCTCACCTGGTCCTACTAGGTTTCTATTCTGGCTATGAAGTGTGGGGGGCTGTACATGGTCAGAATGGAAAATCTCTGGCAGAGACAACAGTGGAGGTCTTTATAATTTAAACTGAACAAATATTAGAATCTCCTCAGAAATGGTTGGGTTGAAGTCTCAGCACCACTGTCCTCACCAGTACTTTTTCTGTGGTTTTGATATCATGGTATTACATTCCTGAAGCTCAAATGTGATACTGCCTACTCAGTGGAAATAGGAAAGGATGATATAGTGAGGTGATTTCCTAGGGAGGGGTGATGTCCCTCCCCAGTGGTGGTGGAAGAAGAGTGTTAAGGTTATTGGTCATCTTTCATGTTACTGGGACAAAATACCTGGCACCCATCACTTAAAGGAAGAATGGTTTACTTTGGCTCACAGTTTCAGAGGACTTAGTTCATGGATAACTGGCTCCAAAGCAGAAACATCATGGAGGAAGAGTATGTCAGAACAAAGCTTCTCACATCATGGCAACCTATCCAGATCCAAGAAATGTATTTCACTAATCCTGTTAAAGGCTCTCCAACCAAGTTAACCATCAAGATTAACGGTCACTTAACTAAATAAGAAAATAAAGGAGAGATAACATGAAACTGGAAGGTAGACTTTTAGTAATGGGAAAGGAGGTGGGGGAGGGAAAGGCAAGGCGATAATGGAATGAAAACAAAATATGTTATGTGGATATACCAACCTACCAAAACAAATCTCATTATTCTGTACTGCTAATATGTACCAATAAAAATTAGTAAATAAAAACTAACCATCACAGATATTTAAGGTAAGGTGCTTGACTTGTGGGGATCTGGGAATGAGCACTTACCTCCCACTTGTGTGCATACCTGGGCACTTCTTTTCCCACCAGCTATTGCCCCACTGTGGTACTTCACTGGCTTGGTATGTGGGTTCAGGCCCCTGCATGTCTGTTGGCTTGCCTGCTCTTGCACAAGTGTAGATACAATCACATACCTTGACAAATCAAGAGTTCTTGAGATTGTGCAACCCAAACAAAACACAGAAAAAGATTAGATATGAAAACCAAAGTAACATTAATTTCAGTTCCTGGATTTTAGCTTTTGCGTGAAGTCTTATTACCTTAATTTCCCTCAATGACTTTTGGAAATAAGGCAGTGTTGAGATTTTAATATATGTGATAACTTAGCCAATCGTTAGAACTGGGGCAGTTTTGTCCCCCAGGGGATAGTTGGCGACTTCTGGAGACATTTTTGGTGGATACGACTGGAGGGTAGAAGGAGGACCAGAGATGCTTCTGGCATTTAGAGGCTGGAGATGCTTCTTAAAAAAATCGTACAATGCACAGGAGAGCCCCAACCCCAAAGAATTACCTAAACTAAAAGGTCCCTTGTACTGAGTTTGAGAAAACCTGTAGATCAATGAAATACTTCCCATCTGTGTTATTTTAAATATACAGAGTTCCACTATGAAAATCAGTTTGCAGTTAGCTACATAGACTATACAAGGATGGAAGTCTGAGAGCAGGTTGTCTTCTAGAATCCTAAAAAAGAAGTAGCTTCTCAACATGAGCTCCATAGGCCACAGACAAGGTTGGGGCTGGCACGCTCTTGAGCAATGTATCGTATACATTTAATGCGTACAGCAGATGTTATGGAACACATAGAGATGGTAAAATAGTTACCATGGTGAAGCAAGTTGATATAGCTCTCATTCAACATAGTTACTAAAAGTCCCTAATAAAATTGGCTAACTTCTCATGCTGTACATTACATCTCTAACCTTGATGATTTTGTGTCCTTTGACCTGCACTTCCCCACTTCCTCCCCCCAACCCACCTGTACTGTAGTTACCACTGTCTCACTCTCTAGCTCTGTCTTGAGCTTTGTCTCGTAATTCCATATGTAAGTGGGATAATGCAGTATTTGTCATTCTGGTCTGGCTTATATCACTTAGCATAATGTCCTCCAGGTCCATCCATGTTGCGGCAAATGGCAGGATCATAATGTCCCCACCCCAAGCTGCCGATCTTGTCCTTGTGTCTATGGATGGGGTAGGAAACCTTTCCATGTCTGGCTGGGTGTCAGACGCACACTGCTGAAAGGCCAGCTTCTACACAGTGCTCACAAACCTCCTGTTATCATCTTCCTGTCCCTTGGGTTTCCAGCGAGCTGATTCAGTCTGTCCTTGTGCCTCTGTGTCCTTGTACAGCTCCTTGGAGGAATTAATGCAACTTTTGCAAATTGCCCTTTTTAAGTATATTCAGTGGGGGCACCCATGTTATTTTTTTTCAAGTAAAGAATTTAGAATGCATTTTGTTTAAGAACTAGTGTGCTGGTTTCTTAAATAATTGAATTTCAGCTGGGCATGGTGGTGCATGCCTGCAATCCCAGCACTTAGGAAGCTGAGGGAAGAAGACTGCTATGAGTTCAGGGCCAGCCTGGGTTACATAGTGAGCTTAAAGCCAGCCTGTACTACCTAGTGAGAGCCTGTCTAAAACAAAAACAACAAAAATTAGAATTTCAGAATGTTACACCTGAAACTGTCACATCGAAGTTACATATTTTTCTTAATGCTTCTTTTTGTTTCTCTCCAAGCCCTTCAAGGGCGTATTTCCCAGAGTTCAATCTGCACTTTGTTCTTCCGCTTGGAAATCTCTTTCCTTAGAGTAGCTATGACCATTTTCCTCATCCAGATGGCCCCAGGTCCTTATCTCTGGCTATGGCAGATCCTACTGTAGCCTGCTATAGGCTCTACCCCTCTTCCTTCCTTACTAGAAGAACCCTGATTTTACTTGAAGAATCAGCCTGCCCAGCTTATACCCCCTCGCAGCCCACTTTGTAGCTGGATGTAGCCATGATCCTTCTGGCCAGAGATACAAATGGAACCTGTCAGGGTCCCCGAGAAAGGTTTCCCTCTCCTGATCCAGGGGCTGCTGGGTCCTCCCTGTCCCTTCCTCATCTGTTTCCTGCCTGGAAGATGGAGCAGAGGTTAGGCATGTGCTGCTGCCAGAAGAGCAGAAGATGGCAGGAACTGGGGACGTCCATGATGTCAGAGCTGTGGTATCAGAGCTCCTGTCCCACCACTTCCTGTACCGCTTGGTCTCGGTGTCTTGTACACAGCCAACCCCAGACTGAGACTCCAGTTCAGGCCGCTGTCGAGGGCCTCAAGCCTGTGTTGTCTGCTGTCCGTGGAACTGTCGACCTGGTGGCGCACAGGTATTTGAGACTCAGCAAGGCCAAACTGACTCTATTGCCACCACCATGTTTCCTCCTCCTCCTGACAGAGGGCTCCACTGTCCTGCCCTCTCTTCTCCTCTGATCATCTCTAGCCCTGGCAGCCCCTCAGCCAGAAGTCTTTCCACTCCTGCTGCTGCACCATCTTCCCTGAGGTCCATGGGACCAACCCCAGGGATTTTCTCATGTCCCCACCCCTAAGAAATTCCTCAAGGTGCCTTATCAGGCTAGTCCTTGACCCCTGCACTCTTCCCATCTTGGCTCTTTAACCTAACCACCTGTTAGGAGACAGCCCCGATGGGGTCAGGGGTCCTGATTTCCTGAGTGACCACCGGGATGGAAGGAACTGGCCAAGGACAGAGCTGAACCATACCGGGGCTCACCTGGCCCCTCAGGGGGTCCCATCTTGATGTAGGGGCCAGCCTTTTGTGCCCCTGTCAGTCAGCCATTAGTCAGGGATGGGACCAGATCTGTAGAGGAGGGTGCTGTGGGCTGTTAGCCTCCAACTGGAAGCAACCACTGGAGCCACATTACTGGCTTGCCTCCCACCTGACCCTACCCCCATACTTTCTTGGCGAGTCAGGTCATTGCTACACTCATTTTGTTATTTACACACACACACACACACACACACACACACACTCCTATATGCATATCACCTGTTGTTTCAAATCCTCCCCTTCCTAAGCAACCTACAGCTGCAAAGGCACAGCTTGCCATACAAGCCATACAAGATGTCCCCCCAAAGCCTCATGTGATCATAGGTGGGGTTTTTTGGACATGGCTGGATCTAGGGTGTGTGATGCTGGGATTAATTGTGTGATGCTCATGTCAAGGGTGTGTAATTACTAATTAGTCCACTGATTGGTTTGGCATAGTTCTAGGTGTGGATAATGGGAAGGTCTCCCCTTCATTGCTTTGCTGCCTTCTGCCCACCATGAACTGTTTCTCCTCTGCGATACCCCTCTGCCATGCCATCCTGCCTTGGAGCCAACCAACTATGGACTAAAACCTCTACAAGCTTTGAGCCAAGTAAACCTTTCCTTCTCTAATTTTGAGTGTTGAGTATTTTGTCTCAGCAGTGAGAAAAGAAACTAAGACGGGTGGTCAGTGAAGCCATGCTGTGGAGGCTATTGCTCAGGTAGCTTGAGCCAGCAGAGGTCCAACTTTATGCATGCTGAGGACCCTAGCACCTAAGAGGTGAAGAAGGAGAAGCAGAGCGGAGCCACAGGATAGGGTAACCTTTGTGATGGCCTGCCACTAGAAGCCTTGGAGGGATGCCTGCAACCACCATTGCCTCTGGAACCCTCAGCAGGAAACTGAGTATTTGTTCAATAAATAGATACTGGATGCCCATTATGTGCCTCTTACCATCCTTGGCACTGTGAGGGCAGTAGTGTGCAAAGCGAAGACTCCTGCTTGCATAGAATCTACATGCCAATGAGGGAAATGAGACAGATTATATTAAAAGTGTGAATAATAAGTTTCCTGATGCTAAGTGCTATGAAAACAAAGTAAAGCATGCGTGCAGAAATATCCAAAAAGCAATTTGGCACATTGCTGGGACACATCTGCAGTTGTCTTCTTATTCTGGTCCGAGCACTCATCACATTATATAAATGAATCGAATTTACTATTTCTGTTAATTAAATTGAATTGTTCACAGTGAGCAAAGTCTGTGCATGTGGATGCACACCTTGGCTGAGGGGTGGCTTTAATGTGTGAGGTGTCTGTGATGTGCTGTTTTTCCACCTGACACTGCAATGTTAGACCATGTCAGGTATGAGCCCTTTAGTGGCAGGGAGCCTCTGCCATCTCTTGTTCATCTGTCCCTTGGTTCATTCACCAGCTCTTTGGAAGCCCTGTGAGTCTTCCACAAAAGGGGAGGGTCAATCTCGGCCCCTGGGCTTGCTGACTATGAGTATCATTTGGTTTCTGTCTCTATAAATATAGCTTTTTCAGCTCAGTGAAAACATGATCCTTCCTTTCCTCCTTCCTTTGTGTGTGTGTGTTTCTGGGGATTGGACCCAGGGCCTTCACACTGAGCAATATCCTCATCTCTAACCCTTTTTTTTTGTTTGTTTTGAGACAAGGTCCCACTAAGTTTCCCAGGCTGGGCTCAAACTTGCAATCCTCCTGCCTCAGCCTCCCAGAGTGCTGTAGTTATAGACATGCACTACCATGTCCAACTACATGGTCCTTTCTTAAATGAATACCTTGCTGAAAATCCAGTAAGTTAGTTTCTGTTTTTTAACTTAAATGTCTTATTTATGAGATACTGTCCCTAACATAATAAGGAATCTAAGGTTCCTAAAATATTTTGGGTTTTTTGTTTGTTTGTTTGTTTTTGAGTGCTGGGGATCAAACTCAGGGCCTTGCACTTGCTGGGCAAATGCTCTATCACTGAGCTAAATCCCCAACCCCTCCTAAAATATTTTGTTTGGGAAGTCTTAAATATCTTTTTTTTCCTACAAAAAACTTAGAAATCAATTGCTTAAGGATTTTCCCTCAAAATGAAAATAGGTTCTGTTTTTAAGGAGTAAAACTAGGAATGCAAAGAATTCAGATATACTAGAAAGAATACAGAAAGAGAAATGAACTCATCCACAGTCGTACCGCCTGTTCATAAGAGAGAGGTAGATATACCTTGTTCCAGATGTCCTTATATCTAAAATCATTTTGGGATGAATTCTTCCCTGAATTCTGATTACTTTTGTTAAAGGTATAATTGCTACTAAAATTTATGGCACATGGTTATTCCAACAGTTAACAAAACATGCCTGTGATTCAATGTTGATATTATTGAACCTTTAATTGCAAGCCCTCCTTCCTCAAAAAGTACATTAAAGACAAAAGAAATGAATGAAAAGAGTGCAGGTAGTGTAGATGTGATCATGACTTTCAATTAATAAACTGTCTTAGTCAACTTTCCATTACTACGATGAAATACTTGAGACAGTGAACTTATGAAGAGGAAAGGTTTCTTTTGATTCACAATTCTGGAGGTTCCAGTCTAAGATGGCGTGGAGGCAGAAGAGACTGGAGACCTACAGTTCACTCCAACGGCCTGCCCCCGATGAGGCTGTTGGCAAAGTACTGGGCATACCTTCCAGACTCTGGTTGTCCTAAACAAAAAATTGAACAGGAAGTGAAATAGTAAGGTTTTACATTATTAAAGGCGAGAAAAGAAGGGAAAAGAAGTGCTCTACAGAGTAGGTGCAAACCAGTTGAAGTAGGAAGGGAAATAAGCTCTGCACGCAGTGTATCCCAGCAGGAAGGCTCACAGTGGCCAAGAGGTTAATAGCCACAGTCTTTTATATCTCCCACTCTGACATCAGATCCAGGCCATCCTATCAAAAACCTGCTTGATCCATGTCAGAAGAACTGAAGACAGCATCTCTGATTGGTACCAAGTACAGGGCTTCTGTGCATGTCTGGGATCTCCATGATTGACAAGTCATGTCTGTTTGTCCAGCCACTTTGCCACACCCTAATCTCCTGCCTCAACGCCCCACTCTCAAAGTTTCCAGCACCCCCCAAAAGTGCCACCCTGGCTATCAAGCTTTTTAACAGTTGGGCATTTGGGGGACATTTGTGCAAACTGCCCTGAGTTGTCCAAAGAAGCGTCTTAATGCCACCTTACCATTCACTGGCTGTTCATCAGTTATACATCTGCGAGGACGACTGTTTTAGACACAATACATGGCACCTGCAAATTATAGAAGCAGAGATTTATTCTGGCTCATGATTCAGTCCGTAGTGGGCTGGTTCCAAGGCAGGCAGCATGGCACAGGGACTTGGCAGAGGGATAGCTGTTCACCTCATGGCAGACAGGCAGCAGAGAGGCAAGGGAAAAGCCAGGAGATGCAACCTTGCAGGTCACACCCTCGGTGACCTGCCTCTTCCAGCTGGCCCACCTCCTAACTGCAAGTCAGCTCTAAGCCCTACCATTATAATCCAGTCACCCTCCAGTGGTCACATCTATGATCACATGAGGCTTTGGGGGACATCTAGACATGAACGATAACAAGGACCCAGGTTGGCTCTCCCTTTGTGATGCTGAGGGGTTTGGAATCCAAATGGTACCTTATAGATCAGAAGAAATAAATACCTGCTGAGCCCAACTAGGGGTTTGGTGAAGCTCCTTGGGCAGTTGAATTCTCATTTGCGTGGATACAGCCCAGAACCCAAATACATGTACATATACATACATTTTTACAAAACCACTCTTCTCCTATAATATCTTTCTTTGTCAATAAATGTATGTCCCAGTACTTTAAGCAATGGCCGCACAAGCATTCATGTTCCTCCAAGGACCTTGCTAAAAATCCAGATTCCAAGTCAGCAGGCGTGGGCTGGGGCCTGAGACTCTGCATGGCCGATCTTTTCCCAAGTGACGCTGACGTTACCATCCAGACAACACTGTGACAAGATTCTAATGACTGTAGAGTGCTTGTGTGGTTTGTTCCATAATTTAGCAACATATTTCCTATTGTTGGATATTTTAGATATTTTAGTAGATTTTATGCCTAGTTCTTAGCTATTTTCATTTCTGTTAACATTCAGTTTTGGTTTTCGTCTTAACCAGTATCGGGCAAATGCTTTTCTTAGGAGTTTATCTTGTTCGATGGCAGGCCACAGACATGTAATATACATTCTGTTCTAAGACCTGCTGTGTGCCAGCTTCTGTCTTGATGTTGGGGATACAGAGATGAGCAAATTCTGGGCCTGCAGCTCATCCTTCCAGGAGATCATAAAGAGAAATTTCAGTTAATTGTGGTAAACAGAGAAAAGGAAGTGCCTACAGATTGGTATTGTACCGAAAGATAACTTCAGAGAGAAGAAAGGACGCGCTTCAGATAGGTGTAAGGTTGCAGAGTGGTTCACTGGGCAGCTTCTTGGAATGAGGTTCTAGATTGAGAATACGTCACGTGCAAAGATACAGAGGCAACAATTTGACACGTCCAAGCTTCTAACAGTACTCTGTGGAGTGTGACTGATAAGGTTGTCATATGGAGTCAGAGAACCCGAGGTGATCTGGGAGCCATTAAGCGATTATGTATTTTAGAAATATGGCTTTGAGGGGGCTGAAGTTGAGATGAGTCAGGTGCGTGACTGCTAAGGGAGTGTGGTAGGCCTGAGAAAGTATGACGTTATTATTGGCAGGCCCTGGGGATTGATGGGATTAAGAACAAACATCTGGGGTTGAACTGCAGCCTTTCAGTGTGGATGGCCCAGTGGACAGTGTAGCTGCCGTCAGATAGTACTAGGGGTGGAGAGAAATGCTGGGTTCTGTTAGGAATGTAGTCGAGGTGACAAGCAAACACAGCTATGGGATCTGGGCTTGGGCGAGGGGTCTGCTGCAGAGAGGAATTTGGTGTCTTGGAGAAACAGGTAATAGGCAAGTGGTGAGCTTGTAGTGAACATGTGTGGGGCAAGAATAGATTGCGCATCGGGAAACCGGGGCTTTGGAGTCATAAATTGTGCGTGGCAAGGATTGTGGGGGAAAGAGTGCTTCTCGGGCGTCCCGGGTGTGGTGTGCGGTGTGAGTGGAGGGAGAAGGCGTCTTCCCGTCACACAGGGCAGGGCCAGTGGGGAGAAGAGGCCTGGGAAGGTCGCAGGGGTGCTCAGAGGCTGGCTGAGGGCGAGTCCCTGAGGGGCTTTGGGAAGACACCCTCTCCAGAGAGAACTGGGAAGGAGGAGGAGTGAAGGGAGGCCACGGCAGAAGTGGCGTGACTAAAAGTGCCTCGGAGCCTGCCAGATGAGTTGTCCAAATGGAGGCTGAGCCTGTAGCTTCCTGTCTGTGTCATAACAGCAGGCACAATAAGCACCTCCACAGTGCTTATTATGAGCAAGGCCTGCTCTTAGAGCTTCACACGCTGGCCTCCATATATTCCTCGTAGTAACCCATCCCAAGCTGGAGTGTGTTATACCCAGCTCGCAGATGAGGACCCTGAGCTTCAGAGGGAGTAACTTCCCCACACCATACAGTGGAGGCAGAGGGGTGACCGACAAGCAGGCCGACCCACCGCTGCATGGCCTTGGCGGCGGGAGCAGGCTGTTCCCGGAGCCGCTGCTGTCCTTGCTCCATACCACCCGCCTGTGAGAGAGCAGCGTCTGCTGTACCAGCGTCCAGCAGGAAACAGAAACCACTGCACTTAATTCAGGCAGAGAGGGCTGTAACAGGGATTGACTGGAAGGGCGCTGGAAGGCAGGAAGACACCAAAGTCAGAAAGAAGTGCCCTCCAAAGACCAGGACACCACTGTCCCAAAGCTGTGGGAGCGTCATGGCTTCTGCCACATACACACCTGGGACCCTGCACGCCCGCCGCTGCTGCCAGCGGCACCTGCCGACGCCCTCCACGCTCTCCATTGCCTGCTGCCGTTGCTGCTGTCAGACGCCCTACCAAGTCACGAGTAGACGGCTTTCCTCTCCCAGTCTTCAGCAGCTTCCCGGGAAGCCATCTGGGAATGTAGCTCACAGGCTTGTAGCCCGAGGGGCAGAGCGGGACCAAGCCATCTGCGCTCCCCAGCGCATCGGCAGAGCATGCAGAGCCCAGAGCCCGGATTCTTTCTCCTCCTGTCACCGTGCTCAGTTTTGCTCCACGGAGGCCCATCTTGGTGTGATCGGAGTGTCCTTCTGGTTATAAAAACCCAGACATCTCAGAAATTTCGGTTTTATACGTACGCTGGCTGTAGGCAGTCCGCCGCTCCCGCCACGTGGCCAACGTACGGAGCTGCAGGGTTTGACAACTTTCCCAGTCTCAGTTGTTCTAACTGCTCATCTAAGAATTCAGCAGATTCTTCAGCAAGGGTTTCCTAATAAGGTCTTTGGCACTATTTTTTAAAACTACTCGAACAGAATGATACACAGGGACAAAAATTCTTACAGTCTAGAATTGGTAAAATTCTTGCTTCACAGTTAGAATTGGAGTTGAGGGGGAATTTGTTTACAGTAGCAAGAGAAAAAGAAAAAAGAAATACTTGTTGCCTTGAGGTTTTTTTTCTTTTTTCTTTACTTTTGTTGTTGTTGTTGTTGTTGAGGACCAAACGCGGGACCTTATGCTTGCTAGGCTCTCTACCACTGAGCTAAATCCCCAAACCCAGAAATACTTGAATGTTAGTTTAGTTTAAGATAAAAAGATTTTTTTCCAAAGAAAATAGCAAAACTCTGATGAGGGAAAATAAAGTAAGCAATGAAATGTAACTTTAGTATATTTAATCTTTCAGTCAAGAAAAGCTAAATACAGTAAATACATTACTTCTTAATATATAAATTTATCATAATAGTAACTGGTGCCTACATTAGCTGGCTATGACTGTACTTTTGATTAACAGTCTCTTAAAGTCTGTTCCTTTCTCCTACCAAGTCCAGAGGTGGACTAGCAGCCCCACCCTATAAGCTTGGCCAGGCTCCTTCGCCCTTGCTGTTCCACCATCCCTTTGGCACTGTCCTCTCCCTCCGTGTGGTCCAAAGTGGCTCATCGTGTCTCTATATTCAGTCAGCAGGAAGGAGGATGAAGGAGAAGGGAGGGTGTGCCAAGGGATGCACCCTGGGAATTGCAAATGGGGCTTCTGCTCAGATCTCACTGGCTAGAAGTTAGTCACGAGGCCACACCTAGCCCCAAAGGAGTCTGGGAAATGTAATCTGTTCTCAGAGGCCATGTGCCTACAGAAAATCTTGAGTTCTGCTGGGAGAAAGAGGGAAATTGATAAGGGAGGAAATGTACCAATTCCTACCATAGTTTCCTTTGGAATATCATTTAGAACTTGAAAAGCTGAAATTAAAACTAACTCAAAAGAATAATTAGGAGCCAGGGAAATAGCCCAGGGCAAAGGCTGGCCTAGCACTGAGGTTTAATCCCTTTCCCTGAAAAAAAATAAAAATTTAAAGGTAGGTAAATACACCCATGAATGTATGTTTTTAAGGAAAATTTCTTTTTTTCTTGATTTTTTTTATTTTGTTTTTGTTTTTGTTTTTGGTTTTTTTTTTCCTTGAGACAGCGTGTTGCTACGTAGTCCAGGCCAGCCTTGAAGTCACTGTATAGCCCAGGCTGGCCACAAACTCTTGGCGATCCTCCTGCCTCAGCTTCCTGAGTGCTGGGATTACAGCTGTGTGCCACCATGCCCAGCTGTTTTTAATATAACTCTTTCTAAACCTTTTTAACTATGGAAATTTTCCAATATAAACAAAAGTTTGAATAAACCCCATATGCCTGCCTCCCAGATTCAAGTTGCTGTTTGAAAGCTAGTCTTGTCTCAGCTACTTTCCCCTGGACTTCACTTTTTCCTTCCTGATTGTTTTGAAGCAGATTCTAATCTTCCATTTCATCTGTAAATATTTCTGAATGTATCTCTAAAAGATAAAGGGTCTTTCAAAAAAATAAACTTAGGCACATGCAGTTAAAAGAAATAATTCAGAGAAGTCTTCTATACCCCTTACTCAAGTTCCTTCAGTGGTAGCCTCTTGGAAAAACTCTAGTGCTGTATCAGAACTGAGATGTTGCCATGGATACAGTCAAGCTACAGAGAACATTTCCATTACTACAGGATCCCTCGTATGTCCTTCTATGGCCACACCTCTCCTCCTCCTCTCATAATTCCTGCCACCTGCCAGTCTATTCTGCATTTCCATAATTTTGTCGTTTCAAGAATGTTAGGAATCATACAGTATATAAGCTTTTAGTATCATCTTTTCATCCAAGAGGTGTATCAGGAGTTCATTCCTTGGCTAGGGATGTAGCTCAGTGGTAGAGAGCTTGCCTAGCATGCGCCAGACCCTGGGTTTGATCACCAGTATCACAAAAGGCAAAAAAGAAGTTGTTTCATTGCCAAGTAGTAGTCCGTACTAGAATTGTATCACATTAACGTCTCTCTTAAAAGTATAATCATAATCTCCCCTCACTGTCCTCTTCCCCTCTCTTCACAGCAATGCTAAGTGATTACAGCTCCGTGAAACCGAGACGTGATTGCTCAAGGCCTTCCTTGCAATGGTGCAGCTGTGTTTGGAACAAGATGAGAAGACTCAGCTCGCTGTTAAAAGCCATGAGAATCTACCCAGTTAGGTCAGTGGTCTAGAACCCGAAGGAAAATTCACTGAGCGCCCTGCAGATGGCAAGCGCTGGAGAAGTCCCCTTGGTCAGAGGATCATATGCAGGCACAGCCCGGTGGAGATTGAGTGCACAGATGAACGGATGTACACGTACAGTCTCTGCACCTGAGCTGGGTGCCCAGGAGAGCAACTTACAGCTCCGTGCCCTTCGTGCCTCTATGTAGCAAAAGAAGGCTTTCTCCTTTAGCTATTTTAGGCTGCTCTATAAACATGATTAAAGTCCCCAAGGACACTCGAATACCATTAAACAGTGAACATTAAGGAGCATGATGGATGTTTCAGCCGAGTCACCCTTATATCCTAATAAGTTGTAGAATTCATAGAGGAACTCATCAGGCTTTTTTGTCTTATACCAGCCAAACTAAGTTGAAAATTCTAAAGATGTCTCAATATAGAAAATCTTTAGGAAGAAAAGATAAAAATCTAACCCCTGTAATTTGATCTCTGACTTCACTTACTAATTTAGGAGATGTAGAAGGAAAAGATGAGAAAAAGAAATGCATGTGAGTAAAGACCTTTTAGTAATCGGCCAGTATTATTGAGGCCTGCAGCCTGCCTGACCCTGCTTTGGGTGCCAGGTGCATGGCTGCAAATAACATAGACCTGGGCCCTGTCTGCTTATGGTGCGGGCAGAGCAGACTTGTGCTACGATATATGAGTTGTGGGCCACATGCTGTGGACACTGGGCTTGCTTTTAACACCCTTTTCTTTAACTTTCCTTAAGGAATCAAAACAAGGGAAGTAGTACATGCACTAAATATAAAACACTGAGAGCTGGAGAGAGGAATAAGCACTACTGAGTTTTCAAGATTCAAAATCCCAAAGATATTTAAGGGGCTTGATGAGACGTTTTCTCCTCCCTACTCCCCACATTTTCCTTCCACTTTTCTGTTGGGGGAGCATTGAGGATTGAACCCAGGGCCTTTGCACTGAGCTACATCCCCAGTCCTTTTTTTAATTTTTATTTGAGACAGAGTCTTGCTAAGTTGCCCAGGCTGGTTTTGAACTTACAATCTTCCTGCCTCAACCACCCAGAGTGCTTGCATTATAGGCGTGTGCCACCACACCTAGCTTTCCTTTCCACTTTCTGTTATTTCTTTATTTTTAATTTTTATTTTATTTTATTGTTGACTTTTTGAGACAAAGTCTCACTTTGTAGTTCAGGCTGGCCTTGAACTCACTGTGTAGCCCAAGCTGGTCTTGAACTTATAGCAAGTGATCCTCCTGCTTCTGCTGGGATTACGGCCATGCAGCACCACGCCCGATATTCTTTCCACTCTTAAATGATGACCAGTGTTACCAGTTTCTTGTGTATATGAGAAATATTTTATATATGTGTGTGCATGTATCTTCTCCCCACTCAGCCTACCCATTTTTACACGTAAACAGTAGCATCCAGTTCACTTAACCGTACAGAATACTCAATCCCAGAGAAAAATTAAGATACATGTCTGGTTTTTATGGAGGGCCTGTTGAAATGAGAACTCACAAGTCTTTTTATGTGGGTGTTAGGGTTGAGACAGGGTCTCGCTGTGTATCTGGGCTGGCTTTGAACTCACTGTGTACCCTAGGCTGGCCTCAGTCTCCCAGCAGTCCCTCTGGGTGCTGGCCTTACAGGCGTGCACCACCACATCCAGGCAGAAATCGTGAGAATACTCCCACCCACATTTTGTGACATCCTCCTCAAATCTCAAATCTTCAGTATTTTGTGGGAGTTATGGGCAGTACATTATGTTAGATTCTTTATTTTTAAAACTGCCCCTTTCTTTAGAAAAACATATTATATTCCCCTTACGATTATTCCTTGCCTTTTTGTTTTCTAAAAACGTGGAATATTTAAAGCAGTGGTTCTTAAACAGTTTAAACTTCTTTTTACCTTTAGTTGTATCACTGGGGAGCTTAATAAAAATGGGATTCCTAGAACCATCGCTAGCTTCAGTTGTTTTCTCCAAATCCAGTATGCATGTGTGCACATATGTGTGTTAAATGATGTAAGTGTAAATTATTAGATCCCTACAAAAGAGGTTTTTTAGATGATCTTAAGGATAACTAGTAGTGCTGTCTCTCTTCAATCTCATTTCTAGGTAGAATTCTTTAGAAACATTACAAGTAGATTGTTTCTTTTACATATATTTATATGGAGTGGTAGTATTTTGGGGGGAGTGGTAGTATTTTAAAGAAGAAAAAAAACTGAGCCTGAGATTCTGTAGTTCGAATCTGTCACTTGCTCATTCTCAGTTTAGTAATCCACATTATGATTTAGATTTTATTATGGCACCCTTGCAAATAAAAGTTTGTCCTGTATTTCCTTATAACAAAGATAGTCATAAATTACCAATCCATCTTGCCAAGAAATGGCACCTTGTTTTTATCCTGCAGTGACCTTAATGATTGTGCTTTTATGCCACATGGCCGGCAAGCTCTATTTGGATTTGTTTTCTGATTATTTCACATTTTTTTCTCCTATTATCACATGACTGCATTATTATACCTGATTGATATTTTTTCCAGATGTATGTTGCTTGCGTTTGGATTGTGTCTCCTTTATATCCTCATGTCAAATTACACCTCTGAAGAATGTGACTCGAAAAAAAAGCATTATGTGGACCCTGACCGCCTAAAGGTTAGATGTTTCATTGAAGTGGTTTAAATTAAAACATTTCCAAGCATAACACATAAGCTGTCATATCATCTCTAATACATTACAAAGAGACATTAATGTTGAAGCGGAAGGGAAAATACCAGACTTAATCTTAGCACCCCCAAACCAAAGCCCTTTCCCCTAGAACACGACCACCCAGCTCATCTCCCCTGCAGTCTTATTCTCCCATTTCCCATTCCTGTAGTCTGGGGTGACATGGGTTCCACTCAGCATGAACCAAGGCACCTGCCGTGGAGTTCATTTGCCCTGGTCTGCTTGTCATGTTCTTAGGCAATGAGGAAAGTCTCTTAATATCACTTGTCACTCTTGAGTTGTATTTTTAGTTTTAAGGATTTTACATTGTATTTCAAGATTTTTCTTTCAGTAGACATTCACTTTTCTAAATTGATTGACATGTTAAATGCAAATTCCACTGATTACTTGAGTGGTCATTCAACAACGTTCAGTTCAAGATGAAAAGAGAAGTGATCTTAAATAAGGAAGCACGTTAGGAATGATAACTGCCATGTGTAGATGCTGTACTTACATGATATCTCTTAACCATCATCGTGACTGGGGACATCTCAGTGTCATCTCTGTTGTACAGACGAGGGCCTGCAAAGTGGGGCTACTTGCTCAGTCCACATCTAGTTTAGTTAACTATTTTAGTTCACCTACTTTGGTGCTTGCTGTGTGCCAGGAACTGTCCTAGACGTGCATTACTAAGATTAAGTCATTTAACTCTCGTGGGCATCCTGGAGTTAGAGATATGTAATTATCTCTATCTCTCAGCTGAGGCAGCTGAGGGCCTGGGGATGATGTCACTGGCCCAAGGTTGCCTGGCGGGGTCAGCCAGGGGTAGGGGCAGTGGTGTAGTCTCGGAGGCTGAGCTCTTGATCCCTCTGTGTGGAGAAGCCAGAAGGTAGGTGAGGTAGAGCAGAGAGAGCTTAAATAATTCACCCGTGAAACCACACATAAGTTACCAAATTACCTGCAGCGCCAATTCTCACCACTATGAGATGTAGACAATATCTGTGTAACAGGATTTTCCTAAGAGCTAGATAATACACATAAAGCTCCTTTTCTTGTTCTAGTTCCTGTTTCTACTTTGCATGCCTCAACCTTCTTGTGATACAGGGAGGTCTAAACACGTCAGTGAAGAGCTTAGTTGATAAATGCATGGGGCTTGCCAATGATGGGGGCCTCCTCTCCCTGCTGTAATTCTATCCACAGATGTTTGCTGCCTCATTTCCCCTCTTACCATTAGCTCATGTGCTTTGGTGCACGAGCTGTGTCTAGTGTCCTCTGCTTGGGTTTCCCTTTTCTTCCAGTCTGCCTGGACTTGAGGCATCCTCAATTCCTTTCAATTCCAAGGCCCTCCACCGCTCTCCTGGATCGTGTTGTTAGACATCCTATCTCTGTTTTTGTCTTGTTCATTTGTTTGTTTTTCTCTCCTGGGAAAGGCCTAAAATTATAGCATTTGGTCTGACTGAAAGATATGCTGTGAATTCTTCCATTTGTGTCTTCTCTGCACTTTTCCACCTTCTCCATGGGTCTTACTTTCCTGTACTTTTGTGGCATATGCCACTGACCAGCTGCAGAATGACTGCTGCACAGTCTGTGTTAACTGGTAAGAGAGGCAAGGGCTGAGCGCCGTTTCACAAGCACAGGATGGAAATGCGTTTTCACAATGCCCTTCCTAGGTGAAATCCACATGGCGGTTTTAGAGCCCTGGCTGCCCACAATCATCTTTTTCTCTAAGCTACCGTAACAGGCCGGGGGTGGTCCTCTTGTCCCTGTAGTTGTCAAGGAAGGGCTCTGGTATGACAACCATTACTCTTGAAGGTTCTCTGGAAGAATCCTAGTGACTTCTAGGAAAGATCAGAGAAGAGACTCAAGACCACATCCCTGAGCAATCCTTGAAGGGGTGGGAACATTTCTGTGGCCTGAAGGAGAAAAGACGTGGGTCAGGGCATGTGGCGACCAACGTTAACAACAAGCTAGCCGGGCATGGTGGCTCAGGCCTGTAGTTGCAGCACTCGGGAGGCTGAGACAGGAGTGTTGCTGCTAATTTGATGCCAGCCTGGGCTACGTAGTGATTTCAAGGTCAGTCTGAACTGCATAGCAAAATTCTGTCTCAAGACAAAAAAATGATAATAATACTGTTAACAAGCTAGACACGTGTTTTATGGAAGGATGGGACCTGCCTGGCCGGCCTTAATGACAGAGATGTGTGTCGAGATAGCAGCCAAACTCAAGGGCTTCCCTCTGGAGTTATGATCAGTGTGAGCATCTCTTCACTTAGTCTAAATTGTGAGTTACTTGACAACAAGGACTGTGTTCATAAGAATATGTGGTTCCTGCGATTCCAAGAAAAAGACTGGTGAGCCAGGGCCACACTTATGACTCGTCACCTGTACCCATTGGCCCGCTCCCGTCTCCTTCCCAGCCCTCCCACATCAGGCATGGCCCACAGCGCCCGTCCTAGTATTTCTAAAACTTGAACCTGCTGTGTTGCTTCCCTCCTTGAAACTCTGCTTCCTCCCATCCCCTCCACAAGCATATCTAGGTCCTTGCCGGCCGCAGCGCGATTGTTTCCTACCCTTCCCTCCAGGCTCTTTCTGCCACCTACATGGTGCCTATCTATTGAGATAGAATTCACACATCATAAAATTCACTATTCAAAGCATATGGTGCGGTGGTTTTAGTTTATTTACAGAGCTGTGCAACCATCACCATGAGCTAAGTTTAGAACGTTTTCACGCCCCCAAAGAAACTCCATATCCGTTAACAGTTGTGTCCTGTTCACACCACACCCATCCTCAGCAAGTCCTAGGCAACCACTAATCTGTTTTCTTTCTGTGGATTCGCCTGTTCTAGACATTTCATATAAATATAGTTGTACATTTTGTGGTCTTTTTGTCGTTGGCTTCTTTGACTTAGCACAATGCTTTCAGAGTTCACCCATGTTGTAGCATATATTAGTACTTAATTCCTTTTTATTTCTGGATGACACTCCATTGTGTGGATGGACCACATTTTAGTTACCCTTTCATCACTGAGGGACGTTGGGGGTATAGCTCAGGGGTAGAGCATTTGACTGCATCATTCAGGGACATTGGGGTTATTTCCACGCTGGGCCATTTGGAATAACACTGTCCTGAACGTGTGTGTAAGGATTTGAGTACCTATTTTCAGTTCTTTTAGGTGTAGGCTGAGGAGTATAATTGCTGGGTCGTATAGTAATTCTATGTTTAACTTTTTAAGGCAATGCCAAGTTGTTTTCTAAAATAGTTACATGGTGTTATGTTCCTGCAAGCAAGTATTTCAGAGTCTCCACATCCTCACTGACACTTGTTACAGCCGTCCTAGGAAGTGCGAAGTGGTATCTCCTTGGGTTTTGATTTGCATTTGCCAGAGAGCTGATGATGTTGAACTTTTTATTCCTGTGCTCATTGACCATTTGTGTATCTTCTCTGGAGAAATGTTTATTCAAATCCCTTTCCCGTTTTTACTTGAACTACTTCTCTTTTTATTACTGACTTGTGAACATTCTTTATGTGTTCTGGATATGAGTGCCCTGTATCAGGTACGTGATTTGCAAATAATTTTACCTGTTCTCTGGATTATTTTTTCATTTCTTAGTGATATCATTTTCAGCACAAGAGTGTGATTTTGATGAAATCTAACTTACGTATTATTGTTTTGTCCCTTATGGTTTTAGTGTTATATCTAAGAAATCATTATCTAATCCTCTGTTGTCTTCTAAGATTTTTATAGTTTTAGCTTATAAATTTATGTCTTTGATCCTTTCATGTTAATTTTTTTATATGGTATGAGGTTGAGGTTCAGCTTCCTGCCTTTGTATGTGGTTCTTCAGTTGTTCTGGCACCTTTTGTTAAAAAGACTCTCCTTGTATTGCTGTCGTCTTTCTTCTCTGCCCGGAACCCTTACCTGCTCTTCACCTCTGTTACCCATCTATGAAATCAAATCCAGCTCAGGATTTCCCTTGTCTAAAACTCCTTCCCTGATCATTCCCTCTCTAGATTCTAGAAACTTCTTCAAACCTTAATCCTAACTTTTGTCATATTTTAACTGCTTTTCTTCTCCACCTGTCTTCCAGGCAGGATCTTGGGAGAGAGGATTGTATGCTAAAGTTTTATGTTAGTGTGTACTTCTGTGTATTAAACTCCAGAGGGGAGGGAAGGTATCACTTTAATCACAGTGTGATCCCTTCAGTTATCTTTTAACTGATTGTACAGAAAATCCACAGTTAACAGCAAACTCTTTGAGGAGATTCAGTAATACATGTATCCTTTTGAGGTGTAGGACTGATACTTCTGTTCGACTCTAAATTCTAAACAACTAAAGTAAAGCTCCTTTTCCTCCTCTTCTTCCCAAAAGGTAGAATGTAAATTCTTTCGTTTTAGATTGATGGGGCCAGTTTTTATACCTAAATTCACAGCTGAGCCAATAACAGCCCTTCACAGGTGCCAGTGCCCTATCTTGATTGGCTTTAGTGAGAACTCCTGACCAATCACTGACAAGAGGGCTGGGATTGTTCAGTGGGTGGGGTCAGCCTCCCAGTCCCCTTTCCTGCATGGAGAAGAGAGCTAGTACCTGAACCAAGCTGAGCAGCCCTAGAATCCTGGTCCACCATGTAAACCAACCCAGCCCTGAAGGATTTCTTAAAGATTTACTTCCTCTCATTAAAAAATACCGCTGAAGATTCAAGTAATACGTAAGGAACAAAGGAGAAAGTTTCCTGTAATTTTTTGTGGGGAAGGAGGAAAGAATAGGGGAACAGTTATGTAAGTCTAATATGTGAAAGCTTGCATAACCATGGTGGCCCTAGAGGTGTCTTTTATTCTATAATTTGAGACCATTTTTAAGTAGCTTTTTTATTTTTATTTTTTTCCCTAGTTCTGCAGCATTGAACCAGGGCTACTTTACTGCTGAACTACATCTCCAGTTCTTTTAAAATTTTTTAAAATTTTGAAACAGGGTCTCTCTAAATTGCCAAGGTGGTTCTCACACTTGTGACCCTCCTGCTTCAGCCTCCCTGAGTGCTGGGATTACAGACATGAGCTACCACACCCAACTGCTTTTTCATATTTTTGACCCTGTCAAAATGCCGCACTTCTCAGAAGGTCTGGACAGAATGTTTCACTTCCTGCTGGTGTGTATGAAAGTGCAGGCCTCAATGTGTGCAAGATGATAGGAATGGCAAGAGTTGCCTGTCATTGTCAGGTACGCTGATGCATGCCTGTAACCTTAGCTACTCAGGAGGCTGAAGCAGGAGGAATGCAAGTTTGAGCCCAGCCTGGGGAATTTAGTAAGACCCTGTCTCAGAATCAGATAAAAAGGGCTGGGAATATACTTCAGCACTCCCTGGATTCTATCCCTAGCACCACAAAAAAAATTTAAGAAATAAAAAATAAAGAAAGAAAAAGAGTTGCCTATCACTACTTAGAGCAGGATGTGAGACTAAAAGTGGGACCAGGCCAGATTATACAAGGAAGGCCTTAAAATCCACACTAAACAGCTCTTTAATTTGACGTCTGGTTGTGCACCGCTGATGCAAGAATAGAAACATCTCTCACTTCCCCAGGGTGGAGGAAATGGCTGGTGTGGTGCTAGTGTCCTGAATGACTGAGAGAGAGAGTTCAGCACGACCTCCCTGCAGGGAAAACCTGGCTCCTGGCTGCCAGCAGAGATCTGATCCTCACCACCCACAGCGCATGGGCACATTCGAATGAGCTTGGACCGATTCTGGCCCTGTGAGCGCCTCGGGTTACATTCAGCATCTTGCAGTGGGAGTGTCCCCTGTGGCCCTGTGGGACCCTAGCAATGTCCAGTAGCAGTGGCCCAGCCTGTGTTCATACCAAGGAGAAGAGTAGCTGCGAACATCGTGGGGTGTGTGTTTGCTGTTTAGAAAGGTCCCTGAAAGTGCCAGTCGTTAATGAGGCCAATGGCAGTCTTTGAAGGGATGTCTGGACAGGCTGAAAGTGTGGTTCCGATGTGAAATTGCACTTCAAAGATGTTTGAGGGGAGATGGACACATTTCTGTTGATTTAGGCCTGGGCCGAGTGGTGGCAGCAATTTGAACTTGGCCCACTGTCCTCTCAGACATCTAAAGACCACAGATCACTGCGGTCCGATTGCCTTGGCTGCTGCTTCATAGTTTTCTCTTGGATGCCACAGGGCTCACCTTCCGTGTTTGCAGTGAGCAGGGTACGCCCAGCTGAGCCAGTCGGTAAGTGGGGCTCCGGCACCCACACCCCATCTTTTCTGTCCTTGATGCTACCTTCCCTTTCCCCCAGACCACGCTAGAATGTCCAGGAGGTGAAAAGACCGAAGTTTCTGCCCAGGGTCCAGCGCTTTACCCAAGGGGAGGCTGCTGGTTAAACAGGTCTAGAACTCTCCAGCCTCTGGGTCTACTGGAGGCATGTTCTTAACAGTTAATGCTAATAGCATCTATGGCGCTGTAGGATTTGCTCCTCTGAGGCTTGTGCTTTGGTGAGCGGTAGTCACCTTAGAGGTTCACACCACCGTCACCACAGCCCAGCTTGGGGAAGTTTCCCTCACCCCAGTTAGTTCCCTTGCACCCCTTTGTGCTCAGGCCTCAACTTGACCCCATGCAATCACCGACTCTCACTCCCTGAGTTTTGGCTATAGAATTATTTCCATGGCTTTGTTATTTAAATTTTGTGTGCTTTTAACTGGGTTAAAGTGATAGACAGGTAACTTAAGAACTTAGCCCTGGGGGGAGGGGGGTGCTGGTGATTTAGCTCAGTGGTTAGAATGCTTGCATAGCAAGTGCAAGGCCCTGAGTTTGATCCCTGGCACCAAAAAAAAAAAGAGACCTTGTCTCAAGAACTTAATGCTCACATGTGTCAGGCAGTGGGCAAAGTGTTTCGAGCATCACAGCAAACCCAGGAAGAAGAGACCAGTATTTACCTTTACAGAAGTGTAAATAAAAGCTTTACACAATAACCCGCGCCCCCCAGATCACATGTACTGTGGCAGACCTGGGCTCCTTCCCATATTTGGCTAACTCCAGAGTATCTGAATGCTCTGCCCTCACCTCAATTTATTATATTTTTCTTTATTTATTTTGCAATGCTGGGGATCGAACCCAGGGCCTCACATATGCTGGGCAGTGCTGTACCCTGAGCTACCTTCCCAGCCCATGTCCCAAATTGAAAAATAAATAAATATAGTAGAACATTGTCTCTTATAAAAAGAATTATGCCATTCACCTATATTTCTGAGAATGGTCCTTAAAATTATAAAGTGGAAATGAAAGTGGAGATTTTGCTGAGGAAAATGACTGGCTTTCTTAATTCCCTTCAGTGGATTTTCACATAGTGGTTTTCCGTGGCAAATCGCCATGCCATTGACAATTGGAACTGCCAGGCATCTATTTATTCCTTAATTGTGGGCAGCCTGCAGGCTCAGCCTGGAAGACTTTTAAGAACTGAAATCTTTCTTTGCATCCCCAGATTTGAGACGCTCTTGTACCTTGCAAGAGGGTCACGAGCTCCTGCATCCCACGGCACCTGGGTGGAGCCGTCTAGGCCCTGGGCTGGTATGGTCCTCCCTCAGTGCCTTGGCTCCCAGAGCCGAGGCCATCTGGGCGGAGAGTGGGCATCACACTGCTTCCTGTCCCTACCCCAGCGCCCAAAGGTGAGCCCTCTTCCTAGGAGTTTTCCTCTGAGCTTTGCCTCCCAGGTGAGCAGTAAAGAGAGCAGGGGTTAAGGAAGAGTCCAGTTAGAAGAAATTATCCAGGGGACTTTCTCACAGCTTGTCACACATCTTGAAGCAAGCTGAAACAAGAGGAGAAAGGACTTTAGAGCTCTGTTCACTCAGGATTCATTTCCGGCCCCAGCCATGAGCGGTTACAGTGTGTGTGTGTGTGGGGGGGGGGACTGTAGAGCCTTGTGCTCTGCCCACAGTCTAGAAAATTAAACTTGAAGCCTGAAATCCAGCTCTTTGCCAGGATGGAAATGGAATGAAATTTCACTCCTTTCCAAACGTAACTTCTAAGGGGAAGCTTTGGCTGTCCTGAGAGCTGTGCACACGTTTCCGGCTTGCTCGTTCCTCGCTGCAGTCAGGAGTCAGTGGGGACTCTTCTCCAGGTCTCGCCCAGCACCTTTCTACCCGAGCAGAGCTGTAGAACCAGGCACATGCGATGCCATTCTAGAAGGAAGAATTAGGCCTTTTGGTCTCTAAAAATTGCTAGTTGAGACCTTCAGGCCTGGAGTCTGGAGATGAGTGCGCGTAGTCTGAGTGGCCCTTCTGTTTGCCCTGCCTCTGCTAGTTCAGCGTCAGGTGCCCGCCGTTATCACCTGCATGGCTGGGTGGGTCGGGCAAACCTTCTACTGGGCACCAGGTCATCGTGGCGTGCTCGCTTGGGTCCCCAACTGATTCCTCACCATGATGCCAGCCCGCGTGCAAACTGCTCTCCGTAGTGGCTTCCTATGGGAAAGGGCTGTTGCTTCAGGCCCTGGAGAGACAGTCACCAGGTTGGCAAACATCAACCCAGGTCTCCTCTGGTGATGCCACCTAGAGCCCACAGAGTGAAGGCGCCCGTGGCCATTTTGCAAGGTGCCACAGGGGTCATGGGGGAGCCGAGACGGAATCTGCACAGGTCTGCAGTGTCGTCTCTGAGGCTCCAAGAATACGAGTTCCTCTTGCAGAATCAGGGCCCAATCCTCAAGATGTAGACAGTGTGCTCTTCGCAGGCACTAATAGCTTTCGGAAGTTCTATTTTTTAAATATTTCTGCTACAGTAGGGTAGATGTGTTCCTTAAAAATCAGACAATAAAAATAAGAATGGCTGGCCATGGTAGCAAATGTCTGTAATCCCAGCACTCTGGGAAGCCTGGGCAATTTAGCAACTGAGTGAGATCCTGTCTCAAAAATAAAAGTTTTTTTTTTATAAAAAGAACTGTGTTGTAGCTCAGTGCAAAGGCCCTGGGTTCAACCCCCAGTACTAGAAAAATTACTAAATAAAAGATAAAAACAAGGTTAGGAGAAAAGACATAGTTGGTGCAAACATTTGAAACTATAAGAGTTACCATATGGTACTGCTGGACTTCAAAACACCTGATAAATCCCTAAAAATAAGCTCAAGGGAACACATCACCTACTGAGCACCTCGGAGGTGGCATCCGCCAGCTGGAGCCAGAGGGAGGTGGGCAGACAGGCATTTGCAGCCTGTTTCTCTGAGCTCCGTGGGCTCAACCCGGCATTCAGCAGCTGGTGTTGCCGGTACAAACCACTGACCTGCTAGGAACAGGCGTTTGAAGCCAGGCAATCTCTATGTTAATGGGGTATTGCTCCCTGATAGGATTGAGGGTAGTTTGCCTTTCAGATTACGTGAAATAAATTAGCCCATCCCCTGTCCTGCTAGGTAGGAACCTGAACTATGAAGTGCTTTTTAAAAACTGTAGTAAAAAATAAACATAACATAAAATTTATCATTTTAACCATAATGACACATGCCCGTCAGCAGTGTTCAGTGTATTCACATTGTCGTGAAACAAATCTCCAAAATTTTTTCATCTTGCAAAACCAAAACTCTACCCGTGAAACACCCCACCACCACCACTCCTACTCTCTGGTAACCACCATTCTAGTTTGTGTTTTTATGAATTTGAGGTACTTTAGGGACCTCATATAAGTGAAATCATACACTGTTCATCTTTTTTGTGACTGATTTATTTCACTTGGCATAACGTGTTTAGACATCATGTCACATGGCTCAGAAATTTATGAAACATGAAATCTAAAATACTTCAAAGTATTTGGTGGGGAGGGTGTTGGGGATCAAACTCAGGGCTTTGCGCTTGCTAGGCAAGCGCTGTACCACTGAGCTAAATCCCCAGCACTTCAACGTATTTTTTTCACCCCAGATTTCTTTGTATAGTGTTAGGCCAGAAATAGGAGGGGGGAGTCCTAGCTGATTTACTTGTGCAGTGAAATAAAAAACCTTGTGGAGTTTGTCTCCCTGTCTTGTGATTCTCCCAGGTTCTTTTATTTCTTCATGTCCTTGAGCATAAGTTAACTCCAGAAGGCCCCTCTTCTGGGTTAAAAGATGGCAGTCACCAGGGGAGCTACATCAGACATTGCAGGACAAAATGTCACCTACAAAATGCTGCAGAGATTTGAAAACTCAGCTCGGTGCGATTCCCTTCCAGAGAGCTCAGCGGTACGCTCAGCAAGTCCTGCAGAAGGAGTGTCGGCCCGGGTTCGTGAAGACCGCAATGAAGGGGCTGTTTAAGGACAAGTACAGCACGGAGTTGGTGCCCTTCGTGCAGAAGGTCCCCGGGGCCAGTGAGGCCGAGTACAAGTACGGTCCTCCCTTTGGATTCCGCGCTTTCTCCAGTCAAGTCCAGTCCCTCCTGGAGATACTGCCCGAGCACAACTTCCCTGCACACTTGCGAGCCATGGGCTGCCGGCGCTGTGTGGTGGTCGGGAGCGGGGGAGTTCTGCACGGACTGGAGCTGGGCCACACCCTGAACCAGTTCGACGTGGTGATAAGGTACCTCGCTCCCAAACCCAACTTTCTCCTCCACAGTGCACCCCAGTGCTCTGGGTTGGTGCAGCTCCGGGGACAGGAAGGGGGTCACTGTTTGAGATTTTCAAACAAAAACGCAAAGTGTTCAGGTGCCCCAAACTCTGCCTACATGTGAGGAGCATTCTATGGACCACCGTCACTGGCAAAGGCTTTGGGGGCAGGAGGTTCGGAAGGGTGGGTAGATGTGGGTGAGCCAGCAGAGGAGGAAGATGTTGGGGTGCCCGACTTCAGGGGTGGGGACTGGGCCTGGGGGGCCCCAGAAGGCAGTGCTGGCCGGGGCAGAAAGCCCATGGGGAGCTGGGGCTCGCCACGACAGGTAGCGGACAGTCATCCTAGATGCTTTCTTGTTTAGCTGTTTCAACACTGCATTCCATCCCAGCACTACAAAAGAAGTTTTTCCAATTATAAAAGTTAAATAAATACATTCATTATTAAAGATCAGAAAAACATAAGGGAGAAAATAAAAATCATTCAGCACAAATAATCACAATCACTGCTAGTTTGCTAGTTTTCCACTTTTATACACATACTTCTGCGTGCATTTGTGTTTTTATAAGGTATTTCTTAAACTTAGTGTTATGAATAGTTTCTGGGGCCATTAAACATTCTTAGTATTTGTTTATTGAAGAGTATTGTAAGTTATTTAGTGACTCTGCGGCAGGACATTTGGAATGCTTCCATTTTTCATTGTTGTTATGAAAATGCTTTGCATATTCTTACCCGTATGAATTCCTCTGATTACTTCCCTGGAATACTCTTTGGCTTGAAGGTGGGTGGATTTTTTTTCAGGCTCTTGTTACACTGTAGTAGATTGCTTGTCTCCATCGTAGGATGAGAGTTGGGTCCTACCCCGGTTTGTCTGGCAGTTGTACACCGGCTCAGGGGCCTGGGCTTTGAGGGTTGGGATCAGAGTGTGAAGTGCGTGGGCCTGGGGTGACACACAGAAAGTGGAAGTAGCGGCTGATGATTGAATCTGAGAGGCACATCAAAACAGGAACTGACAGGACTTTCTGGTGGTTTGACTACTAGTGTCAGCAGACACCAGGATTTCTACTTTGGGGGCCTGAGGCATGGTAGAAGTGCTGTCACAAGTGGGGAATAGAGAAAAGCCCCTGGTTAGAGGAGGGCAATGACAACATCCATTTTGAGTATTTTGAGTCTAAAAGTGATGATGTATTCATGTATTACCTTTGTGATTTGGAACAAATTTCCTAACTGTCCTGCCTCTGTTTCCTCATCTGTAAAATAAACGGAAGCAGTGTCGGCTCCCCCTTCTGGGGTTCCTTTGGAGACAGAATGCATCAGCAGGCGTAAAGCACTCAGAAGGGGACCGGATTGCAGAGGAGGCTCCGTAAATGCCTGCAGCTATTCCTGAAGAGTGTGCCCAAAGTTGGGGGTTCAGCAGGAGAGTTGGGGGTGCAAGGTATTTTTAGGAAAGAACCAAGCAGAAGAAACGGGAGCAACTGAGTTTGAAGGCAACAGAGTCCAGGGGCCACAGAGGGGAAGTGGCGCGCGGGCTTGGTGTGGGCTCAGACTGCAGGGTCGTGGAGGTTGGTGATGGCGCGTGGCAGCTGCCTTTCATTGGTGCTGCTGGCGTGCTGCCTGGATGTCGATCGCTTTCCCACCCCCCAGAATAACCCCGTAAGTGATACTCTCATTAGCCGACGTCACAGACAGAGGTGGAGGACCAGCGTCCGGACCAGGTGGATAGAAAAGGGAAATTCTGTGCAAGTGTGGTAGTATCGAGGAAGAAACAGGCTTTTTTGAGATTTCAAGAGCCTACCTGGGTGAGTGGTACTGCTTTTGGAAGAATTTTTAGGATTTCCTTAAAACAACCACCCTGGTAAAGACTTCATCAAAGCCCCTCAAGTTTTTGCCTTAAAACCAAGGCGCACACCTGAGGCCCAGCACCCTCCTCAGCCCGCCCCTAGAACTGTAGTCATGTCTGCCTGGCTCTGCTTTTAGGGTTTTCCTCTGATTACCTTTTTGAAATTCTAACAAGAACCACTAATAACCTGAGTGTAACGGGAGATTTTCAAGGCAACTTTACTGGTGCTCAGGGAACGTCCAAGAAGTAACATGTTTGGACTGACTTCTAATGTCAGGGCAGGTTGTTTGCCCTTCCAGGGTTAGACCTGAGTCTCCTTGGGGACAGACGGCCACATTCATCAGATCCCTGGAGAGGACAGAGCCGGCTGACGAGGCTGCTGGGAAGGTCTGCTGCCCCAGCTGCATCCTAATTCCTGGTCCCAACAGACGGGAGAACGTGACAGGGATGTCGTGGTGTGGTAAGATGGGTGACAGCTTGCCATCTTTTCTGTTTATTTAAATAGGTTAAACAGCGCACCTGTGGAGGGCTATTCCGAGCATGTTGGAAACAAAACTACCATACGGATGACCTATCCGGAGGGCGCGCCACTGTCTGATGCCGAATATCATGCCAACGACTTGTTCGTCACTGTTCTGTTTAAGAGTGTCGATTTCCACTGGCTTCGGGCAATGGTGAAAAATGAAACCCTGGTAAGCGCTAGAAACTCATCCACCGAGTGTGCCTTGGTAAAAAGCGAAGGGGTCTTCAATGATGTTCACAGACTTTTGTTTTTAAACACTCACAGTGGGAGGCATACTTCGGTGTTGTTTTTCCAACGATAACTACCCTCGTTGTAGAAATTCCTCATAACTCCTTGGTTTCAGAACCTCAGAGCCACATGTAAAAATGGTGATCGTTACTTAATGGGAATATCGACAGTGGGACCAAAATTTGTATCATTGAGGTCGATCACTACCTTATCCTGCAGCCTTGGACTTGTGTGGCTTTTGGTTAGTTCTAGAAATGAGGTTTACTTTGATAAATGTAAGCCATTTTTAAGATAGTCAAAAGAATATACATAATATCCCAAAGACCTTCTCCAAAATGCTTTAGTCAGTGGTCACCTTGTTGGAGTAAGTTCACAGCATTCCAGGGGGCAAACGTGGAGGCAGTGGCCCTCAGCTGGTCAACTTCCTTCTGTTCATCTTCACAGTAATAAATTATTACTTTATAGTTCCACTCACTGTGTTGAAATAAATGTCAGCACTCGGCTGTGGAGGAGTATGCGTGCATTTTTATACATGTGCACAAATTAGCTGCTTGTGAAACTCCTGGGACGCACTTGACTTTTCACATAATCTCCATGTAGTGGAGCGTTTATATCTCCAAAGTTTGATTCTGTGCAGGTTATGATTTCTGGGTTTTCTGCTGGGTAGACATTCTGGTGGGAAAATGAAACACATAGGGAGTGATTTATAGTCAGTTGCCTAGCAACCTTACAGGGTTAGGAAATAAAGTCAATGGAAAGAGGGTACGAGATTGGGCCCAGCTGGCAGGGCACTTCATATCTTTAAATTAGACCAATTCACTGGGCAAAATGATAGCTATAGACCCTTAAAAAAAAGTCTTCCTGAGGAATTTCTTCCACAAACAAACACGAACTGGTTCTGTAATTTCTTTCCTTGTCCAATGCCACCTCTGTAAATTGCATCTTTCAGAATTCCTTTTTTAAGCTGAGATGCTGAATTTCCACAGATCTCAGTGACTACGCTACAAAATTCTGGGTACAAGATTACATGGGATTGTGCCCATGACCTTGACCTCATTAGCAGGGAATGTTTTCTAATCCTCTGCTGACAGGAGGATTTTATTAACTCTCCCTAATGATTGTTTGCTTTCTTTCCTTAGCCATTTTGGATTCGACTCTTCTTTTGGAAGCAGGTGGCAGAAAAAATCCCACTACAGCCAAAACACTTCAGGATTTTGAACCCAATTATTATCAAAGAGACTGCCTTTGACATCCTTCAGTACTCAGAGCCTCAGTCAAGATTCTGGGGCCAAGATAAGGTATTATTGTGCTACTCAAAGTTAACTATATCCTTCTCTGTTTCCAAAGGGAGTCGTGTTCAGAATTCACAGGGGCTCAACTGTAGACCACAGCACCTCAGTGGAGAAATCCAGCCAGCACTTAGATACCCACTGTGTGTTTGCCCTCTGCAGCTTGGCCTCGGGCTCCTCATGGTTTCTTTAGCTTCTCCCCTGTGCCTCTGCTCTGTGGTATAGTCAGCACATTGGCACTTAGGTCACCGAGATGTTAAGTATTCTTACTCCAGCACTCCATTTAACTACAAGACACTGAAAGGCACTGTGTTGGTCTGAAAAGTTCTTTACATTTTAACTGTGGTTTACTCAGGTGAGAATTGATGTTTACAGGTACTTTATAGATGGTGCTAAATAAAGTCAGTCTTCTAGAACAGTGCTTTTCAGTTGATCCCTGGGTCCTATATCAGAAATTCTTATTTAATTGGTCTGTACTATGGTCTATACACTGGGGTTTTTTTTGTTTTGTTTTGTTTTGTTTTTAGACCAGGTCTCCTTATATAGTTCAGGCTGGCCTTGAACTCACTATTGTAGCCCAGGCTGGCCTCGAACTTGTGGCAATCCTCCTACCTCAGCCTCCCCAGTGCTAGGATTACAGATGTATACCACCGTGCCTAGCATACACTGGCAGATTTTAAAATACCTCACATGATTCTATTTTGTGGCCTTTTTGAGAATCTCTGCACTTTGGGTTGTCCATTGCTAGGGATTATTAACCTGCAATTAGCACGTGCTGCCACCAGGGGGAAGAGTGATGATGCCTTAATATATACCTGTGGCTTCCTGGTCTGAATACTGTAGCCAGACCCGTGTGTGTCTAAAACATTCAGGGCCAGTGGGTAGAAGGTTTGGAAAGAATACCTTAAAATGCTAAAGCTTAGTATAAGAACACAAGCTGCCTCTTGAGGGCTTGTTAAATGTATTTACATCTCAGACCACATTTAGAGATTCCTGACTTGTATAGAGTGTTAGGCTTTAAAATCCTGATAGGTAAAATTACATGATATATAAAATTGCAGCCCCCATGCTATGACTGCATAGCATATACAGTAACCCAAAAAGCAGCGAATTCTCTTATGACTGCTTTTTCTTTTTAATGTTGGTCTTTGTACTTTTTCAGAACATCCCCACGATTGGCGTTATCGCTGTGGTCTTAGCTACACATCTGTGTGATGAGGTCAGCTTGGTGGGTTTTGGATACGACCTCAGTCAACCCCAAATGCGTTTGCACTACTTTGACAATCTGTGCATGTCTGCCATGAACTGGCAGACGATGCACAATGTGACGACGGAGACCAAGTTCCTCCAGAAGCTGGTCAAAGAGGGTGCAGTGACAGATCTCAGCGGGGGCATCCACTGTGAATTCTGCACACAGTAGATCCTCTGGGACACACAGCGGGCCCAGTGAGGGCTCTTCTGAATCGTCTTCTGGATGCATTTCATCCTGCAAATACTTTGAAGTGCAGCTGGTGTTTTTAAATTTTAATTTAAAGAAAACAAAGACAAAGTTTAGCTCTTCCTACTTTTTTCTATTTATTTGAAGTCAGTGGTTGTTTTTTGCACATTTCGTAAGTTACATTTAAGAATGGAGTTGGAAAGATTTTTCCAAGAGAATTGTATGGAATGATGTTTATGCGAAGAAAGTAATTTAATTGGTAAGAACTCTGTCCATGTGTGTTGTACACACATCAAATACCAGGTGATGAAGTGGGAGGAGAGGGGGGCTTCCTCCTTCCTTTGATGGTGCCCCTGAGTGCCTGATCGGTCCTTGCTGCTCTGTCTGGTGGAACCCCAGGAGGTGGCGCTTCCAGTAACTAAACCGCTGGCGGCTGTGGGAGCGCCAGGCCTGCTGGACATGTTCAAGGCCCCACCTCTTTGTCTTCTGCCGGAGGACTGACAGAATCAGTCAGGGAGCAGTCCTGGTGACTCCGGGTCCCTGAGCGTCCCCTGAGCACTGTGAAGCTGCTCCAGGCTGCAGAAGCCACAGTCTTCCTAGCAATTATGAAGACTCTTGAATTTCTTCAGAATTTTTTTATTGCCCTTCCAAAGCATTTAAGTGTTATCTAAGATGTTCCACTGTCTGTCTGAGGTGACTTTAAAGATGAGGACAAAACCTCTCTTTCCAGAGTCAAGGGGAATAAACCCTTTCCAGGAATAATCGTGTTTTCTGAAACACTGAAATACAGTCCTCCCAGTGTTATAAATTGCTTTAAAAAAAAAAACCAGATTTTTGAATGCCTACCTGGTGGTGTGTGCCAGGCAATGTGCAGGGAAAATAGAAAAAGAATAAAAGCTTTTGAGGAGCCCTGTGGTCTAGGTAAGTTTATTTAAGAAAAGAAGTTTCTAAGTCTACCTAAAACATTCTCCTTGCGGGCTGCTGCTAAGCAGAGACCTCCCTGCAAGCTTTTTGAAGCCAGACAGCCTCAGAACCTTCTGGGGAGATGGTGGACATCAGAGTCCTCACCCCAGCGACCAGCTTGGTCTGGCTCCTGTCCCTTAATGTCAGAAAATCTGCCGCCCCAATCTCTGTTACCGTCTTTCTCTGTTCCCCGGCCCTGCTGCTGCTGCCGCCGTCTGGCACCTTCCTCATGGCTGTGAGCAGTCGTGACATCCACATAGTGGCCCTGCCATCTCCAGGGCTCTGGGCTCCAGTTCACAGGGCCTGGTAGCACCAAATGGTATTTCTGTCATACCTTTTCATAAAATTTTGCATAGATTTGGGTATTTTAAAGTATTTTAAAATTCTCACCAGTTATATGGCTTCATTTTGAAAATTGAGACTCAGGAAGATGGTCCACAGCTTCTCTGTGGCTCGATTTGGGCCGGGCTGCCACCACCCAGCCACAGGCCCACCCCTCAGTCTTTGGGGATTAGTTGGAAAAGCCCAAGTGTTTTGATGATGATGATGATGATGATGATGATGATGATAAACAGTTGAAAGTTCCTCAGAGAACTTTCTTAGTATGGTGGCACCTCTTCACTGCTACCCACGGGACTTGGGTCCCTCCTGCCTGGCCAGGCTGCTGGGAAGTGTGAAGCTTAGACCTGTGCTTGGTCAGTTCTCAGCAATGGCCATGCCTGATCCTGTCCCCAACCCCTCCTCTGCATGTCCCAACTTGTACATCCTTCTGCTGTTTTGTGCATGCCTCTCAACTTCTGCCTCCTCACAGGCAGTAGGTACATGCCTCAAATAAGTAAATAAGGCAGAGACTTAGACCTTTGGTGGAGCCCAGCAGCCTGTAGGAGTTGGCTTGAGATCATCTTTCGGGAATTCTGACACTTTGGTGCTTTTGTTGGAGATACCTACTTCATTTTCCCCTCACCTACTCTCCAACACCTGATTTTCTGAGAACAGATCTGTTCTTGGTGCCTCAGGATGTCCTAAGGTTGGGCCCCAGTAACAGGTTGTGCCGTCACCCTAATAGCACTGCAGAGCATTCTCGGCACAGATGCACACACCCCTCCAACACAGATAGGATTGTTGGTGTTGAGGCAACTTAGGAGGACTAAACATGCTCTACATTCTAGTATACTGCTGGGACTCTGAGCCACAAAAAAGTTGAATGAGTTTTAGCTCGCTGGTTTTTGCTGCAGAGACTGTGCCCTCTCGAGGAACCTGGGCTGGCCTTTAGAAATGCATTGGGGACTGGGATGAATATGTCTTTATAAGGTGTCCGTGTATCTAGGCAAAGCTGAACTGGGGTCTTAGAAAACAACTTCAGGGGGGCTGGGGATTTAGCTCAGTGATTAGAGTGCTTGCCTTGCAAGCACAAGGCCCTGAGTTCGATCCCTGGCACCACAAAAAAAAAAAAAAAAAAAAAACAACTTCAGGTGGTCTAGGTCTTGCCTTGCTTTCCTCACTGATCCTTTTGTGTCACATGCTGACTTTTCATTCCCCAGGAACATGTAACTAAGGCATTGGCAATGTCTGTTTCCACAGATTGTAGGGGTCTCATCATTTGCTGTTAGTTAAAATAAGCTGCCAAACCAGTTTTTATGACTGAACTTTCCTTGTTGAGTGATGACTTGGTCACCAGTGGGTTGAGTGGCAAAGGTGGTCTTAGTTATAACAGAAAAAAGAAACACAGTGGTCAGACTATTGTCTGGGTTACTAAAGATTTCAAAGCCCAAGAATCACTTTGATGTGACTACAGTCTAATCCCAGCATTCTGGTCCCTTGCTAGATATATCGGCCACTTTTTATTGCTAGGACAAAGTACCCAATAAATACAATTTAAAGGAGAAAACGTTTATTTTGGCTCATGGTTTCAGAGGGTTCAGTCCATGGTTAGCTGGCTCCGAGGCAGAAATGGCATGGTGGAAGGGACTGTGGAGAAAAACCATTAAACCCATTGCAGCCAGGAAGCAGAACAGGAAGCTAGAGAGATACACCCTCCAAAGTCACACCCCCAGTGACCCACCTCCTCCAACCAGCCCCCACCTCCTAACAGCACATTCAGCCATGAACTCATGCATGGATTGACCCACTGATGAGTACAATACCCCATAGTCCAATCACCTTCTGAAAGTCCTGCCTCTGAACACATGAGACTTTGGGGGGACATTTTAGACCAAACCATAAGACTATATATAGAGGGGATTATAAAATTTGCATTTTTAACTGTCTCAAAAACCATTTAAACCAGCATTATGGGAAGATTAAGGAATGACAATTTATATTCTCCTCCTGGTCAGGTTTAGTGTATGAGCTGCTGAAGCGAGCACTCCTGGTCAGGTTTAGAACCCCCGAGTGTGGGTTACATTTTCATCCATTCTTTGGGACACACCAGTAAGTCCATTAAGAAAGAAGAATGTAACAGAATTCCCCTTAGAAAGAAGTAAGCTTTTAGTACACTGTGCAGCCAACAGCTGTGGGCCCCCGAGCCTTCCCTTCATACAAACATGGTGACGAAACGCTTCCCTCAAACAAAGGGCCCTGTGTTGCCACTCACAGGACAAGTTCCTTCTAGATCACTGACCCCCAGCAGAGGGGCACCCTGATGCACACACACTTGACTCAAGAGGGCAGCAGACTCTAGGCAAACATGCCACTTCCCAGCCCTGCCTCTCAAGGGCAGAGCCCTCAGCCCAACCTGCTGACTGTTCTCCCCTTTCCCACATTCCTAGGTCATTTTGCACAGTATGGATTTGCACTCACGAAGCAAGATATTTATCTGGTTGGGTAACCCTGACCTCCAACTAACACTCAATACTACCAAGGCTGCAATTTAATTTTGGAGAACATAAATTTTGTTTAATGTTCTCCAAAATTAAATTGCAGCCTTGGTAGCTTAACTTTCATTATCTGAATAATTATATTTGACTAATTCCCAACATTCAATTGCAATCCATTTAGCAAGGAAGAAACTTGACCATACTAGAATGATATGGTGCAGTGAATACGCAATGTACTTTCAGTTGTAACTTTTTAAAAAGCAAAATTTTCCAGTGAGTTGTGCCCAATAAACCATGTAGGAAGGAAGACAAGTTTATGGATTTTCTTCTGTCTAGAAGAAGTGAGATGTCAGGTCTCACACTAGTGCCAGGTTGCCACCTGCAACCTGGCAATGGTTGTAGCCCTTGTGGAGCTGCAAATGTTAAAAAAAAAAAAAAAAGAATTTCCAGAAGGCATAAAGAGACTGACTATTCAGTAGATACTTCATAGCAGTTATTCTAATAGCTCTACCCAGGTCCCCCTAATCTGCAGGGGTTGTATTCCAAGACCCCAGTGGAGGTCTAGAACCACAGAGACTAAGAGAGTACTAAGAGTACTCAGAAAATACTAAGCCTTATAAATACCATGTTTTTTCCTGTACCCACAATATGCTAAAGTTTATAAATTAGGCACAATAAAAAATTAACAACAATAAAATAGAATGATTCTTACAATATACTGTAATAAAGTTATTTAAATGTAGAAATTGCTTAATTTCTGGAATTTTCCATTTCATCTTTTCCACATGGTTGACCACAGGCAACTGAAACCACAGAAAGTGAAAGCGTGGATAACCAGGGCGCTACTGTGCATGAAAAACTTTGAAGCTCTGCAAGAGCAATGCATTTCCACCCCATCCTCTCTTACCTGGCTCGTGTTTCACTTATTGTAGAAAGTTCCAATAAAAGTTGACATTACTGACAAGTTCATTTACAGTGTTAGGTCCATGATAGGAAAGATCACACTGTAAATTGCCAAACAATAATAAGAGCCTGACAGATCCCTAAAAATGAGCATATATAATGAGGGTCAGTTAAGGCCAATTAAGAACAGTGGGCAAATGAAAAAGTGATTTCACATCCACTAGTTTTCATCACATATCAGACTGGTCATTGGAGTGAGAAGAAACTACCAGCCCTAAGAAAATGAGAATTCCAGTAACTAAGTTATGAACTCTTTAGTGACAGTTTTATACTTCGGCCCATCTAAAGCACCTTGCCTGTGGCAGGCACTTAGTAAATAAGTGTCGATTTTACATCTTTGATGGAACTTAAAGATGGCCAGGTGGTGGCCTGAGACTGAACACAATGAAAAGCTCTTGGGTCTAGATTCTAGGTGAAGGGAGTCTTTTATGCTAAGAGCAGTGGAATGTGGTGAATGAATGCAATCACTTTTTCTATGTGTGATTTTCCTAGTTAAGTGACAGTTTTAAAGAATGTACCAAAAGCTATACATTTAATGGCTGTACACATATCCATACATTTTGGAAACGGCCTTAGTGCTGAAGTTTATAAAATGGGTGTGCACCTCACCTTTACAAGAGTGTGCCAAGGGCTGGGGTTTCTGAGTCTAACCCAGAAGCCCCGACTCAAAACCTGGTTCTGTATTCAAAGCACTGTACTGAGTTTGTTATATGGGATTTAGAAACCAAAAGAATATACCTCTGCTTTTTTTTTTTTTGCCACCCATTGCTTGTTCATTAAAGATTATTTTTAAAAGACAGTAATTACTGAAGATCTGATCATTTCAGTTGTGCATTCCTCTCTTAAGGTCTGATGGACAAAAGGCTTTTTGACCGTGGGCTTTGTTATGCAGCTGCCTGGTCCTCCAATCTGATGTTCAGTGTGAGGAGCAAGTGAGTTCAAAATCTTCACACACACACTTAGTTCATTCGAGCTGCTATTACGAATCCCTATGGGCTAGATGGCTTATAAAAAGAAATTCATTTCTCCCTCTTCTGGAGCCCGAGAAGTCTAAGATAAAGTGTTGGCAGATTGGGCGTCTGGTGAGGACCCACTTCCTCGTTCACAGATGTTGTCTTTTTGCTGTGTCTTCATGGTGGAAGGGACACAGGGGCTCTCTGGGACCTTTTCTATAAGGGTACTACTCCCATTCTTGAGGAGCTGGGGGGGTGGGGGGCACGAACATTCAAACCATCCCTTACAGAGTGGGTGTGCGCGCGCACACACACACACACACACACACACACACAAGTGAAACTGTAGATTCTAACCTAAACCAAGTGTCTTGGACTCAAACAAATGGTGGAATGGAATGTTCTGTGATCCCGGGGCCCAGCTAAGGAGTGGTTAGAAGTTCGAAGCCTTTGTCCCCTCGCTAAACTCCCCAACTGTGCCGTTGTGACTGCTGTTTGTCCCACAGAAGGTGGGCAGGGAACAGAGACATCATCTGGCCCAGCCACTTGCTCCCAGATAAGCGTTTCCTTCTGGGTTCCAGCACACTAGCCTGGTGCTGCTCCTCCAGGAGGGGCAGGTGGCCTCTGCCCAACCAGCAGCCAACCAAGATGTCCTGATTTTGCCTAATTGTTTCATATATTTGTTCCTCGTGGCTTGCGTTTTTAAAGACTTTATCCCCAGACATTTAGAGTCACTTTTAGTGGTGCCCTGACCACTCCCATCTCAGCTCAAAGTTACTTCAAAATATCTCCAGAATTTTCCCCCAGACCTGTCTGCAGAGAGAAGCAATGCCGCTCTTCTTTCCCTCTCCTTCTTCCTTCTTCCTTCCTCCCTTCCTGTCCTGTAGGTTGGTTTAGCTTCTCCCCAACTAGAAAGGATGCTCCCTCCTCAGGAAGACAGCAGGTTTCAGATGATGGTTTTGAGGAGATTTGAAGTCCGTGGCCTTGTTATTATTTCTCAGAGTCACCACTTCCTGCAGACCGACCTTATTGCCCAATTTCAAATACTCCTTTAAAAAAAGATGGCAAGGGCTGAGGATTTAGCTCAGTGGTAGAGTACTTGCCTAGCAAGTACAAGGCCCTGAGTTCGACCCCCAGCACCCAAAAAAAGATGGCAAATTTTATATACTATTTAACACTGAAATAGGAAATAGAAAGAAGGGACATGTAGTTAGACCATTTTTTCATTCCCATGGCTTTTCTGTCTCTGAAGGAATAAAGAGATTGGTGGATTCCTTTGGGTAACTCACATGCCAGCAGCTGGCAGCCGACTCCACTACACGTTGGGAAAACTCAAACTCTGTTAACAGGATGCAACCTGTTGCAAGAGAGAGGGGAGTATTTTGAAGTGTTGGTCCCAGGAGCCACAACCCAAAGTTGGTGTGTCCAAGGAATGGCATGCTGGCTACTCGTCACCCATCAGCTTGTGAGTCCCCCTGTGTTGTCACGGTTTGGCTCAAGGGTCTGCGGAGAACAGGACAAGGCCCAGTAAGACCTGTCTACTGCAAACGTACTCCGTGTTTGCCAAAACCAGGAACTGAAATTGAACCCAAGGATGGCTTTATTTTCACACACACTAAATACACCAAGTCCCGGAATATAGAATTGAGACCGAGGGGGCCCTTCCATGGGACACCGAGTTCCGAGGTTCTGGCCGGCCATTCTGTTCTGAACAGCACTTGTGCAAACTCAGGACAGTCGATGCCCTGCCCACAGTGCTAGACAAACACTCTCAGCCATGTCTTAGATACTGTTAAGCGCAGGCTCCCAGCGCTGGCTCCTTCCTGCTCTACCAGCATGGCCACCTTTATTCCTTTGTTTGTTTATTTTTGTAATACTGAGGATCAAACCCACAGGCACTCTACCTACCACTGAGCCCTTTTATTTTTTATTATGGGACAGGCTCTTGCTAAGCTGCCGAGGTGGGACTTGAACTTGCAATCCTCCTGCCTCAGTCCCCCAGAGTGGTGGAATTACAGGTGTACACCACTGTTCCCAGCTTGCATGGCCAGCTTTAATTCCAACAGCCTTCAGAGAGCCCCAGCTGAGCCTGATTACAGGCTGCAAACAAGACAGACTCCGATCCCACCGTCCTGGAGTTTCAGTCTACAGGAGAAAGAAGCCTACACTTGAGAAAGGTAGATGTTAGGTGACAGGTGTGGCGATCCGGAAGCAGAGAAAGGAAGGGAAAACCAAGGAACTGGATTTCACTGCACACTGAAGGGGGGTCTGGGGGGCCTCTCAACCTGCAGGCTGCCCCGCAACCCTGATCCTCCCAGCCACTGTTCTAGATGGGGACTGGAGGGTGAGTTAGGGGGACAGGAGCCGGGAGGCCAGGAGGCAGTCCTACCTCCGCCTCAGCTTTCCTGCGTGCGTGGGGCAAGCCACAGCCCCTCTTTCAGCTTCTGTCGGTTAAATAAGTCTTTAGCAGGCCCTCGGCTCTCATTAATTGCGCATTCCTGAAAAGAAAACCAGGAAAGCCAAGAGTGGCCGTTAGCTGGTCCGCAGCGCCACCTGGTGGGCAGAAGCTGTGCGCACCGCTCTCCGCGTCGGCCGTCACCCGCGGCGGGTCTGACCTGCTTGTCTGGCTTTGCAAATGGGGCGACTCTCTCCTGTATCATCTGCTCTTCTCCTTCTCCATCCACTTTCCCCTCCCACGTCTCTGCCCTTCAGCCTTTTCCTTCTCCTTTTCTGTCCGTGATCGCTCTCTGACAGATCTATGCCGGAGGTCAGACTACCCCCTTGATCAGACCTTTTCTTATTCTCACACCCAGATCTGTAGAGCGACCTCCCATGAACTCCCAGAGCTCCACCCAGGTGTCCACTTCCCTCAGGACGTCGCGTCCTCCTGACTGGCCGCGCTACTGGCCGCGGTGACAGAACGCTTCCGTGCAGACCTCAGTTTCCTTATCTGCATAAGGGGCATCTAGGAAAAAGCCACAGCTGATGGATTTTCACTGAAGGGCCAAATGTTTTTTCCCAAAAATCAGGAACAAGACAAGAAGGTCTGCTTCTACCACATCTAGTCAACGTGGCAATAGAGTCTGGCCAGGGAACTAGGCAAGAAAAGAAAGCAAGAGAAAGCCAATCAAATTGGAGAGGAAGAAGCATAATGGTCCCGTTTGCAGATAACTCGATCTTGTACATTGGAAATACTAAGGAATTCACCAAAAATGACTAAGCTAATAAACAAGTTCACTAAGTTTGCAGGATACAAGGTCAGTGTACAAAAATCAATTCTATTTTTACACAGTAGAAATATAATTTTGGTTGCTGTGAACAAACCAAAATGAAATTGAGAAATGATTCCATTTACAATAGCATCAAAATGAATACAACAGTTTAAAATATATTTAACAAAAGAAGTGCAAAATTTATACTCTGAAAACTATAAAACATTGTTGAAAGTTTTTAAAAGACCTAAATAAATGAAAAGACGTCTCATGTTCATAGGTCAAAAAGCTTGATATTTTTAAGATTATGAAAAACCAAAATTGATCTGTAAATTCAGTATAATGCCTATAAAAATTTTGACTGCCTGTTTGCAATAATGGGCAAATTCCTCCAAAAATATATGTGGAAATATAAGAAAACCCAAATAACCAAAGCAATCTTGAAAAAGAAAAATCAAGATGGAGGCCTCACCTTTCCCAATTTTAAAACGTTCTACAAAGTGACAGTAATCAAAATAGGGTGGTACTGGCCAAAGAATGACTATATACACCAGTAGAAACAAAGCCACGTGTGGCCAGTGAAATTTCAGCAGGGTGACTAGTCCACTCAGTGAAGAAAGAATAGTCTCTTCAGCAAACAGCATTGGGACAACTAGATTTGTACCTGCAAAAGATTGAAGGTAGGTTGGGATCTCATACTGTAAAGAAAAACCAACTCAGTATAAATTGGTGACCTATGTAAAAGTTAAGACTATAAAACTCAAAGGAAAAAGCTTACTGGCAAATCCTTATAACCTCAGAGTTGGCATTGTATTATTAGCTAAGACACTAAAAGCATGAGCAACAAAAGAAAAAAATAGATAAATTTGCCCTCGTAATTTAAAACTTCTCTGTATCAGAGGACACCATCAAGAAAGTGAAATGACATTCCATAGAATGGGAGACATCTTTTGCAAAATATATATTTAATAAAGAATTTGTATCTGGAATATATACAGAAAGATTACAATTCAATAATAAAAAGGAAAACAGCCCAATAATAAAAAGGAAAAATAGCCCATTTAAAATGGTCAAAGTATCTGAACAGATGCTTTTCCAAAGAAAATATATAAATGGCCAAAAGCACATAAAGAGCCGTTCAATGTCATTAGCCATGAGAGAGATATAAATCAAAATCACAATGCAGTATTGCTTCGCAACCACAGGATAGCTTTATAGGAAAGACAGATAATGTCAAGTGCTGGCATTATGTGACAAGTGGAGATATGAAACAGCGTAATCAGTCTTGGAAAACTATATAGGAGTCCCACAAGTGGTTAAATATAGATTTGCCACATCAGGAATTCTACTCCCAGGCGTATACCCAAAAGAAATGAAAACGTATGTTTACAAAAATACCTTGTACGTATTCATAACAACATTATTCACAGTAGCCGAAAACATGCAAACAACCCAAATTTCCATCAACTGATGAATGAATAAATAAAATGTGGTATCCACACGGTGGAATATTTTGTGGCCATTAGATGGGTTAAAACACTGATACAACACAGATGAACTTAGAAAACATCATGCTAAGTGAAAGAAGGACCATATATATTACATGATTCAGTTTATATGAAATATCTAGACTAGGCGAATCTCCCGAGACAAAAAAGGCGATTAACGGTCGCTTAGGACTGGAGGAGATTGGTGCTTGGGAGTGTAGCTGGGAGGTGCTGTGTTTGTTTGGTTTTTGAGTAATAGAAATTTTCTATGGTTAATGATAGTGATGATGCATAACTCTACGAATATACTAAGAACCACTGAATTGCGGGTGTGAATTATATCTCAATGAAACCATTAAAAAAAATTGTTCAGGTTTTCTTCATCCTCCTGCACACACTGAGGTTGTCTGTGAGCTTTGTGGAGCCTGGACATGTCTCTGTGGCCATTTAGAGCTGCAGGTCAGGCATCAGTGACATTCAGCTTCCTTTGCTCCAGGCTGTAGCCAGCTTCGCTGCCCGCAGCCCTCCCAACCCAGAACAGATGCAGCCGCCCTTCCTGCGGCCTGGGCCGCACCCCACTTCCAGCAGGCATCTGGAACCTCAGAGGCTACGTGCAGCTAATCCTGCAGCCCGGCATGGCTGCCAGGGAAGACACTGGAAACGTCCTCCAGTGTAGCCGGGTGCTGCTGCTCACTCTGGGGCTGGGGGACACTTGCCTGCAGACTCTAAAAAGTCCACAAGGTCAGAGGAAGCAGCCTCATCTCCTAGAGCCAAAGAAAGTCTTCATGCAGCTGCCTGCATGGGGCTGCAAGGCCACAGAGGGTGCTCTGATGTCTGCAAGACTACACCATGAGCCCCTTTCCCAGTTCCCTCTTGCCAGGGCTGCTGGCTCTTCCCTGGACTACTGCGCTTCTAAGACTGGCTCTGCTGCTTCACTGGACTCCTACAGCCACAGAATCTCCTTCGCACCCCCAGAGTCCATCTACAGAGACAGAGAAGTTTGCAAGAGTCAGCTATGCCCTGAAGACTGCCCAGTCCTGCCCATTAGCATCGCCAGCAAAGTAGGCTTGGCCGAAGCCACTGGAGTTCACACTGCAGGGCTCCCTCTGTACATGCTTGTTCCCATCTACTGTGGGCTGGGATCATACTTTGTGTGGTTTCTATTGTTTGACTTTGTTGAAATGTGTTTCATTGCCCAGAATGTGGTCTTTCTTGGTGCCTTAAACTGTTCGGGCTGCCGTAACGAGACACCATAGGGTGGGTGGCTTAACGACGGAAATTTATTTTCTAATGGTTCTGGAGTCAGAAAGTCCAAGAGCAAGGTTCCAGCAAGGCTGGAGTCTGGGGAGCCTTTGGGTGGAGACGGCTGCCCTTTGCTTCGTGCTCACGGAATCTCTCTGCACAACTGCACAACTGGAGAGCAGAGACAGATGCGTTATCTGCTGTCTCTGCTCAGAAAGATGCTACTCCTGTTGGATCAGGTCTCCACCCTCATGGCCTCATTTAACCACAATTACTTCCTTAGGCCACCAAATACACCACATGGCTGTTAGAGCTTTGATGTATGAATGTTGAAAGGACACAAATATCCAGCCCGTAACCTGCCAAATGCTCCATGTGAACTTGGGTAGAGTGTCTGTTCTTGCTGTGGTTGGATGAAGTATTCTACAGGTGTCAGCTGGCGCCAGACAACTGACGGCGGTGTTCAGCTCTAATATGTTGTCACTGATTTTCTGCCTTCAGAAACGATCACTTATTGATACTGAGAAGCGTTGACCTCTCCAAGTATAATAGCGGATTTGTCCACTTCCCCCTGCAGTTGCTTCACACAGTTTGACACTCTTGCTGGGTGCCTAGGTGTTAAGAATTGTTATGTTTTCCTGGAGCTTTGACCAGTTTGTCATTATGTATTACTGCTCTTTATCTCTCATGATTTCTTTTGTTCTGAAATCTGCTTTGTTTGAAATTAACATAGTTGTCTGGTTCAGTTTCTGGAACCATTAGAAAAATTTCTGTTGTTAATTTTTAAGTTAATGTTAGCATGGTACTGTTTATCTTTCTCCATCTCTTTATTTTTGATCTATCTGTCTTTATATTTAAAGGAAATTTCTCATAAACAACATGTCATCCACTTTGTTTCATCCACTAACAGTCTCTTTGAATTGGTACACTTAATTATTTGCATTTAGTGATTCTCGATATGGTTGGATTAGTGTCTACCATGTTTACCATTGTTTTCTCTTTGTTGCACTTATTATTTTATCCAATCTTCCTCTCTTTTTCTGCCTTGTCCGGGTTTAACTGACCATCACATGATTTCATTTTTCTCTTTTCTCTCCTACTATATCATCTTATACTTTTTCTTTCAATGTTTATTAGTTGTGCTAGAGTATGCAGTGTAGTCTAACAACTAATCGAGGTCGGCCATTCCCAGTCACCCCAGCCTCGCTCCTGAGGACCCCGCTGTCATCCACACGGCTTAGCTGTGTGCAGTGATCCCTCCACACATCGCTGCTCTTGCTACTTTAACAGAGTGACCTATTTAATTAATTAAGAATAAGAATAACATGAGATCTCATTTTACTTTCCTTTTTTCCTTCTCTGGCACTCTTCCTTTCTTTTTCCATCCAAATTCTGACCTCTGTCATTTTCTTTTTCTCTGAAAAATTCCTTTTAGTATTTCTCACAAAGCAGTTCTGCTGGCTTCTCACATTCTCAGGTCCTGAGAAAGTCATATTTCGCCTTCACTTTTGAAGGATAATTTCACTGGATAAAGGATTTAGTGGTTGTTTTTTTCTTTCCACACTAACAATTTTCCTTCACTCCCTTCTTTCTTGCGTGGTTTTGGACGAGAAGCTTGTCATGGTTATTCGGACGAGAAGTTTGTCATGGTTATTAATACCTTTTCCTTGGCAGGTGAGGTGTCTCCCCGCCTTGCCTGACCACCCTCTGTCTCCAGCTTCTTTTAAGACTTTCTATTTGTCTGTGCTTTTCTGAAGTTTAAATACGTTAAGTCTAGGTACAGTCTTTTTGGGTTTTATTTGTTCAGTTTTGATATTTTTCTTGTTTGCTATCATCTGAGCTTCCTGGACCTGTGATTTAGTGTCTGTCACTAAATTTTGAAAATTCTCAGCTATTATTACTATCAAATATTGCTTCTGCTCCTTTCGCTCCCTGTGGTATTAGAGATCAAACCGTGGACCTAGTGTGTGCTAGGCAAATGCTCCTCACGAAGTATATATCCCCAACCCCTTTATTTTTTATTTTGAGACATAATCACATTAAGTTACCCAGATCAGCCTCAAACCAGCAATTCTCCTGCCTCAGCCTCACAAGTAGCTCCTTTGATTCTTTACTAGAGTTTCTGTTTCTGTGCTTACATTAGTCACCCGTTTTATATGTTGCCTACTTTTTCCATTAGAGCCTATGATGGTTAATTTCATGCATCAACTCAACTAGGCCATAAGGTACCCACATTAAACATTATTTCTGAGCGTGTTTTTGAGGATGTTTCTAGACGAGATTAGCATATGAATCAATAAGGTAGGTTGCCTCCCAATGTGTGCGGGCCAAGGGCCTGAACAGGCCACAGGCAGGGGAGGGAGGGATTCACCCTCTTTGTCCTGCCTCACTGCGTGGTCTGGACGTATCATCTCTTCTTCTCCTGCTCTTGGTCTGGGATTGACATTATCAGCTCCCCTCTTAAGCGGCCTTCCGACTTGGACCGAACTACACCACTGGTTTTCCTGGGCCTCCAACTTGCAGATGGCAGATAGGAGGACTCGGCCTCCAGAATCGCAGAAGCCACCTCCTCATAATAAGTAAGTACCATTGCTCCTGTGTCTCTGGAGAACCGTGACTAATACAGAGCCCTAAATACGCTAGTCACAGTTATGTTAAATTCCTACTGACATACCTGGTCTGGTTCAGATGCTTGCTTGGGTACGATGGCTCTGTTTATGGTTCCAGTAACTTCTGCCCCTGTTGAAGCTGGGATTCTTCGCTTTTTCCTGTCTCTCCAGTGTGGGAGGGAGGTGGATTGCCCTGCAAAGGGAATTCTCTTGATGCGTTTATGAAAAGGCATTTGCTTTCCAGTTTGCTCAGTGTTTTTCTTGTGAGAATAGGAATGATGGCTTCTGTGCTCTTTCCACAGCAGAGCTGCACAGGTCGTCCCCTGACCTGCTATGCGAGGAACAGGAAGTGGAGAGGTGCAGCCTGAGCCCACCAGGTGGCCCTGAGGAATGTAAGAGGGGGAAGTGTCTTCACCCATGTGTCTGGAGAAGGAGCAGGGTTGCCCTTGGAGTGTGGAAAATAAAGATGACATAGAAATGGAGTCTTTGGTCCCAACGCCAGGGACAGAAGACAGGCTGGTATGCTACAGGCCACTGTGAAAGAGGATTTATAAGTTCAGAGAATCCCTGGAGAATGACCAGAGGGATTTCTGGAGATCGAATTGTCTGTGCACAGGTTGGATGCCAACCAGTCTGAATTTCTAGAGCATTTCAATAGTTTATAGCCTCAGGAAGACACATTCAGTATTGAAACTGTGCTTACCAGTCATAAAATCTCTACCAGGCACTGTGCCAGGCACTTTGCAAACATTATCTCTAATCTTTATAATAAATGTGTAAAGGGATGTCACAGCCCCACCTCATAGGCGGGAAAACTAAGCACCTGAAGGAAAAGCCCATATATCCAAGACAGGAAGCTTATGAGTCTGGAGGCCAGGATCCAACCCCAGGTGTATAGAGTCCGCAAACCCCGCCCTCCATTCTCTGTCACCTTACCCCTCATATGGACACCATCAGCAAGTGTAGGACAGGGAAAGGACACTACTGGCCCCTGAGAATGGCCACACTGTGGACAGCAAGGTCTGGACTTCCAGTCCTGGTCAGCGCCCTGATGATAAAATTGCTGAGAAGCATAAGAAGTATGAAAATAAAGGAGTAACAATACAGGAAGCATAAAACCATAAATGGAAATATAGGAAATATAACAATAGGAAGTTTGAGAAATGTAAAGTGTAAACATGAAGGAAATATAAATCTGAGTATTCAGAAGCATAAGAGGATGCCCTCCAAAGTAACCAGGAGTGTAAGTGAAGCCAAGAGTAGAGGAACCAACACAAGAACTACCGTGTGCCAAGCACATGGCCAGGCATTTTAAATTGTGCTGTACTCTCAATGTTTGTGTCCTCAAAAATTCATATGTTGAAGTCCCGACCCCCAAGATGACATATTAGGAGGTAGGACCTTCGGCAAGTACATAGGTCATGAAAGTAAAGCCTTTATGAATGGGCTTAGCGTCCCTCCCACCACGAGGACCCAGGTAGATGGTGCCTCTATAAACAGAAAGCAGGGCCCTCGCAGGACACGGCACCTTCCAGGGACTGGATCTTGGGCTTCCTGGCCTCCAGATATGTGAGAAATAAATTTCTGTTGTTTATAAACCACCTAGTCTGTGGTATTTTGTTATAGCAGCCTGATCGGACTAAGACACATGGCCCTTCTCAAATCTTCTGCCAATACAGTGAGACAGCTGGTACCCCCATCACAAGAGTGAGGCAATAGCAGTCAGAAAGATGACATCACTCACCGTGGGGCAGGGATCTGAATTAAGGCTGTCCCTTCACGTCCCACAGCCCTGCACAGACACTCCCCGGCCACGTCTGAGGCTCTACAGTCTCACCCACCACAGGGCCTCAGGCAGGCTCTGGCAGGGACTGGCTGTGAGGAAACTGGGAAACCCAGAAAAGGAATTCCCTGCTGCAGGCCTTGACAGTACAGCAGCGGGGCAGACAGTCCTGGACAGAAGCCATCACCGTCAAGGAGATCCAAGTGTCCCAAGCCAAGAGTTGGTAAACCCAGGCTGGCCGTGCAAGTATTCAGCAGACATCTGGAATTCCTAATGTAAATGTAGTATTATGTGTTTTTATCAGTTTTAAAAAACAGTCCTGAATTTAGGTGCAGCAGCGATGAAAAGAGGAAAAAAAAATGGAAATGACCTTAATGTTCAACAATATAGCCAACATTCATTGAGTTCTAGCTACGTTCCAGGCAATTTTCTGAAATAAGGTGTGTTAGCTCAGTTCATTCTCATAGCACCCTAATGATGCGGGTGCCATTATTATGTCCATTTTCCTCATGGGAAAACAGGCAGTCGCAGGAAGGTTAAGTAACTACCCTCAGACCACACAGCCAGCAAGTGGTAGAGTTGGGATTTGTACTCTGAGTCCTGCAGCTGTATCCTAAATAGAATTTTGGTTGTTTCGATAGTTCTTTATGGTTTGCACCTATTTTTTTTAAGTTTCCTGGTTGGAACTGTTTAATTTTTGTTGTACATAGAATGAGGGAAGTCGAGTTATAGGCTATGTGGTGGGTGGAAGGTAATGGCTATGTTGGAGCCCAAGTGAGACACAGTATAGAAATACCATGATCCAGAACACAGCAATTACATTCATATGTGTATATTTTTTAGCCCAGAGAAATTCTTACACAGGTCCAAAAAGAGGACATGTGTAAGAATATTTACCACAGGGTGTCAGGCAGCGATCTGGGTCAGTGATGGCTGGGAGAGCGGATAGGTGTGACTTGGCCAATGCAGGCTCTGTGCAGTGCTATCCAGCAATCAGATGCAACAGACCTGGTGTCTAGACCGCAAAATGAATCTAACTTCAAATCAAAGAGCTGAGCGCAACAAGCAAACAAGAGAATGAGGTCTGTATCATTGTCCAACTAGCAAGGTGGAAACCACCGTAAACATTTGAAACACAGAGCATTAGTGATAGAGGTGTTAGAATTGCTGAAAGAAGAAAAGTAGAAAGTAAGGCTGCCTATGGATTGCACCTACCAAAAGCAAAAGCAAAAACAGTGCTACCCAGGAGCCCACCTTCCCCAGTTGCTTCTGTGGTCACTACTACCACTGCTATTAGAAAAGTTGTTGAAAGATGCCTCACCCCCAAAAAAGCCTTCTTCCATCTCTCATTTCTAATCTCCTATGACTGTCTCTCATTAGCCAAACCCAGCAGGCAGAAAGTACTGGAATATAGTTTGCAAGCTTCCAGTCCCAGCAGTAGAGAGAATGGTATAGACAAGTAAGAGACAATACAGTCCACCCCTCAGGCGCCTCAGTCATGTTGGAACTTCTACTTGACAAGAGTGACTACAGGCCCAAAGGAGGATGCAGCTATTACTTATATAAATGAGTAACGCTTACCTTGTCCACAAAAAAATTAGACCCACAGTTCCACTGGCTACTGCCTCCACCTCTGGGCAACCTTAATTCCTCTTCTAGTTCAATCACCAGTCCCACGTGAACTTTCTGTAATCTAAAAACTATATTGTAATACTAAACATCAGAAACTTTTAAAATATATTGTTTAGACTTTCATTAGTACCTGTTTGCAGTACATAATGATCACATTCATCACAGGGAGTTGGTACGTGTACATAGCACAACTTAATTCTTTTTACATCCCTTTCTCTCCGCTCCCCCTCCCCCTACCATCTCTTAGTCCCCTCCCCGTTTGCAAAAGAAACACAAGCAACTTTTAAAATGTGAATTATTAAGGGAAAGCTAGCAAGGGGAAAAATGATTCATGTATACAACAATGAAGAAAATGTGCATAGCTCCCACAGATCGCATCTGGAACTGGTTATAAGGCCTTGACTGATACCAGAATGCCTGATACTAACGTCACTTTGGGGGTTAGATCTGAGCACCAGGATCCTGTCCGTTTCTGCTGAGTGCCAAAGAGGCTAAGCAGGTAGAACTGCTAACAAGATTGCACTCACAGGTATAGTCAGGGCTCCCCATTCACACCTGCATCCAATGATTCAACCAAACATTAATCAAAAATACTTTCTTTTTAAATTCCAGAAAGCTCCAAAAACAAAACTTGAATTTGCAGTGTGCCAAGTACTACGCCAAATCATTCAAATAAAGTGCTGCATAGGAAAACCCTTCCCACTGTTTCTCAGGCAGTCCACAGTACTCCTTGTGTGAAGGTTGTTAGCCTCGTTTTGTGTTCATGTACTACGTTGGCAAAGGTTGTGAATGTACTAAATAGCCTGAGGCCTTTTTTGCTTGTCATTATTCCCTAAGCAACGCAGGGTACGACTACTTACGTAGCATTTACATTGCATCTGGTACTGCAGGTAATCCAGACATGATTCAGAGTACCCAGGAGGATATGTGTAGGTTACATGCAAAATATTATGCTTTTTTATTTAAGAAATTTGAACATCTGCAAGTTTCAGCATCCACAGGGGTCCTGAAACCAGTCCTTGAAGGATACCGAAGAATAGCTGTGGACGTTAGGGAGGTGTTAGCCTATTCTCCAGGGACCTCAGTGTGCGTCCAAGAAACCAGGACTTACAGATCATCCAACCCTGTGGCTAAGAGCGAAGCCTCCAGGGTCAGGAGGCCGGCTCACATCCAATCCTGGCTGTGTGGCTTTGAACAAGGCACTGACCTCAGTGTTTCTCCTCTGTAATGCGAGACTAAATGAGACCGTCCGTGTAAACCACGATCCAAATGGTAGCCATTAGTATTAGTAGCTGTCGCTGTGAATTGTTTTCTTACATCTGGGGGCAGTCCAGAAAGGACTATGAACAGTCACTTCGGCTTTATGTTTATGTTCTTTTCATTAAGATAGAAGTAACCTAGTTATCCACAAACTGTTCAGTCTACAAATCTTGTTATTCTGTTTATAAATGGAGAAAGAACAATGACTTTCAATTTACTTTGGCTAATGAGCTATTAATTCAACTTGAGAACACTAAGCTACCTTAAAAATCATTTGCAAATGTAATTAATTAAATTTGCTTAAACATTTTGAACTCCATTATAAATTTAATATGTTGCCCTTTTAAGCATTTTAGTTGTTAAACAAAACAAACTTGTGACTTTAACTAGCAAAATATCTTCAACTAATAAATTTTCAAGGGCTGGAGATTTAGCTCAGTGGTTAGAGCGCTTGCTAGCAACTGCAAGGCCCTGAGTTTGAGTCCCAGGACCTAAAAAAAAGTCACTGAGGCTCTATCAACAAGATGTACAGAACTGTACCAAAAAAAGATGGATCACCAGTCCGAGCAGCAGGTGAGACCAAACAGTCGTTAAACAGGTAGGCCATCCCATGAGGAACACCTGTGCACAGATCGCTCCTAAACTTACCACGAAGGTTTTGATCCTCAGAGGCTTAACTTACCATCATCACGGTTCGACCTCAAGTGTCCCAGGGTAGAAAAGCGCTCCCGAAGCAGCGGACACGCACTCTTTGGAAACCAGGGACACCGGACGTGCAGGGTACAGTCACAGCATGGTCCTTTCTGGTCAGCGTCAAGACTGAGGGTGGCAGGCCTGGTTGCCACCAAGCCCAGAGGGTCACAGTTTCATCCACCAGGCCTTTGTGATGGTTACAGTGACATCAGGTGGCCTCCAGTCCATTCCTTTCTGATAGACTTGGTTTCACAAGCCAAGCATCCCGAGCCTGCGGCCCCTACTCAGTCTTCCAGAACTTCTCTTCGACGTTCATCAACTCTGCTGGGGAGGTGGCCTGCCACATCGTTCATGACCACCCCCCGGCCCCGATTTCTTCAAATGGAGTCAACCAACCTACTCCCTGTCTGAGCTGTGGCTTGTTGACTTCTGCCACAGCAGGAAGGTCACTCCAAGGTCCCACATTTTCCCATAGGCACACACTTAGCCCAGAGTTCAGAGAGGCAGGGGCTTTTCCTGAGATGGCCACTTGTCTTTGATCCTGATTGTCTTAGTCACCTTCACGTCACTGGGACACAGCACCCGACATCCACAACTTAAGGAGGATGGCTTTATTTTGGCTCATCGTTTCAGAAGTTTTAGTCCATGGTTGGCAGGTTCCAAGGCAGAAGTGGCAAGGCAGAAGAGCCTACCGTGGAGGAAAGCTGCTCACATCATGGTGGCCAGGAAACAGAGAGAGAAGGGAGGCCTGAGGGAAGAGATACAACCCTTCTGCCCCATGACGCGCCTCTCACCAGGCTTCACCTCCTAACAGCAAGTCAGCTGTAGCACCCCATAAGCCAATCGCCTTCCAAAAGCCCTCTTCTGAGCGCATGAGGCCTTGGGAGAACATTCTAGATCTAAACCACAATGTTGAGGATGTATACTGTCCTCTTCCTCTTCTGGCTCTTTCTTGCTCTTATTTTCCAGAACCTTGAACAATTTATAGTCATACCTTTGTATCTGACTGCTTTGAAACTCATGGAATGTGGTACTTGACAATTTGGACATGTAAATTTTGTCCTGGCTATTTGTCCTTTCTGTGGTATTCAACACACGACCTAGAACTTGTAAATGTTGTTTGTCTTATGACTCACTATCCTTTCCCACCAAAACAATCTGTTTGGTCCTTGTTTGGGGTCTTTATGGCGCCTCCTGGGACCCCTTAATGACGAGTACCAAGGTACGTGGTACTGGGATTCGGCTGGGGCTGGAGAGGAGAAGGAGGCCTGAGAGAGGGGTGAGGGCGCTCAGGGCCAGGAGCAGCAGTGCCCGCCAGGGAGGGCAGGGTGCCAGGTGGCAGGGCCAGGCCGGGTGGCAGGACTTGACACACGGAGTCGTAAATGCCCTGCCCCGCTCTGGCCTCACGCTGGGTCCTGGCTGACTGTGCAGCCTTGCAGGAGGTGAGGAACTTCTCCGCAGCTTTGCAGCAGGGGAGTCGGGTGCGACTTGAAAAGGCTATATTCTCATAAGTGATTCCATGTGGCGAAGAAGGAAGCTCAGCAGGCCGAGTCAGGCTGGCCCACTTGACAGCTGTGGGGCCCTGAGCCTCTTCCTTCACTTCTCTGGCCCTCAGGCTTCTTGTCTGTAAAGTGGGAATGGGCTTCTCACCTACCAGGACCGGTGAGCTGAGGACAGTGGCTCACCATTTCACTGCTGTGTGACTTCAGCAAGGGCCCCCCTCTCGGCATCTATAAAATGGGTGTGAAAATGGTAAACTACTTGGGTTTTCTTGTGAAGGTTATAGACATGAACTAGGTAAGGAAATGCCCCAGAGTTCTGGGCTGCTAGAGGGTCTCAGCTGGTTCAGGCTGGGCAGGCACCACCCACCCAGGAGAACCTATTAGGATCACCTACTTTGTCCTGCACAAAGGGGTGGCCATGCCCACCCAACTGGCCAGCAGAGGGCGCTATGACACCATGCTGACTCCTGCTCCAGGGTGGCCAGCTGTCAAAGGCATAGCAAGCAAGGTGTGGTGTCTAGCATCTGCCCTGCTTTTCCAAGGAGCGGTCCAGACTCCCAGACCCTGGGGCCCACCAAATCATAGGCACCAGAGGGTGACACGTTCCCAGGTTCTCTGTCTCTCTTGGGCTCCCACTGATAGATCCTCGGCCCCCTCACCACTGTGCGCTTCCCAAAGCCCCCAGAGGAGCTGGAGTGTGGCCACAAACCAGTCTGCATCCACCTGGCACCGCTGCAGCTCTGACAGGCATCTGAGGTGTCCCTCACGGCACCTGTGGGACCCCAAACTCTGAGCAGCTTACACCTAGATATGGAGCCCTTGCCTAAGGCCGAAGCTACAAAGTGGCCAAAGTGAGCAGAGAAAACCCCCTACTCTATGGAAGGTGGGAGACTCAGTTACAAGTTCTGCAGAGGCCAGATCAGGGGACTGCGGCACTCCTCCCCATCATTAATTCCTCCCTTCTGGCTGCTGGAGCCAGCATGCTGGGTCACCCCACCGCCCCTCAAACACAGCTCCTCGGGCTACTTGGAGAGCCTAGGTCACCCCAAATATGCCTCCCACTGAACCAAACTCTGTCAGTCCCAAAGAAGTGAGGCAGACACACTCCTGTGGGGAAACTGAGGCTCAGAAAGGGCTTAAGCGATTACCCAAGACCACATGCAATGCAGGGCCAGGACACTTGCCGACATCTCTGGATTCCAAAGCCACGTCACTCTGCAACACCGTGGAGACTCTTGGGTGTGGCCACTGGGATTAGGGCCGTTTGGGGGAAGCAGGTGGTGGCTCTAGTGGTGCAGCTGAGGTCGGGAAGACCCATCATGTGACAAGCTGCTGTTGGGTCGCAGGCAGGCCTGGGGCCCCTTGCACCCCAGAATCAATGGCCACTGCAGGCTGCTGGTGTGGGGCAGCCCAGCTAGAGGGAGCTCGGATACCCGGCAGGTGTCTGCCTCTACCTATGACTGCACACAGGCTCCCAGGAGACCCTGGTGATGGGACAGTGGGGGCAGGGGTGAGCTCTCACTGGCTTGGCTGGTTCCTGGTGGCAACAGGTGTCAGGAACACGGGGCAATGCCACTTTGTCTCTGCCTCATTATACAAGCTGGCTTGGGACCCTTTTCTCCCTTCTTCACACAGGTTCCCAGAGAGGGCAATACCACCAATCCTCCAGATTTGCCACCAGAGACCATTCACTACCCTAAATGGAACACGGTGCTCTGCACAAGAGACTGGGCCCCATCCAGAGGGATTCAGACCAGAGCGGCCCAAGGGCAGCGGACAGGAGACTGGAGGACGGGGTGGCGGAGTCTCTCTGGAGGGCATCTGCAGAGGGGCTCTGGGCTCGGGGAGGCAGGGAGCCCAGGCTGGGAGGCAGGAGGGGATCTTGGGAGCCTGGTGGGCTGAAGCAGGAGGGGCTCTGCAGCACTTGGCAGGGATGGAATGGCACAGCGAGTGGCATGCAGGTGCGGGGAGCTTTGTGCCAGGCTGAGCACACTGTGGGCACACAGCTGACCAGCAGCTCTGCCCACCAGCTCCTCCTCTGACAGCTTCAAAGTGATCTCAAAACACCTGGACTATTCAAAAAAAAAAAAAAGATGGCCTGGGTGCAGTTGTTCAACTGACTGCACAGCCAGCCACCAGCTGTGTGACCTGGGGTGCGTCACTCACTTGCTCAGGGTTCCAGCTCCTCGGTGGGGTTAAAGGGTTACCTTATGGGCTTGCTGGGGGGATTAACCGAACTGGACGTAGTGCTCAGTGGGTGCTGATACTATTACTTCATATAAATAATAACTGCAGCTACCACTCCGTGAGCATGTACTATGTTCCCGGCTCTGTGGCTATTTCCCTACCGACCACACATCTATTACCTTCACAGGAAAGCCCCAAATACCTTATCATTTTCGCTCCCATTTTACACATGAGGAAACGGGGCCCTGGCTGAAGTCACATAGCTTCGAAGGGGTGAGCCACAGTCCTCGGCTCTGAGTATCTGACCGTGGGGAGAGCGCCGAGGGAGCCAGGACCCGCGGGGTGCGTGGGGCTCTCCGGACTCAGCCTTGGGGTGAGGGCGCAGGCATGTGCGGGACCAGCCCCGCAGCCCCTCGGGCCGGCGGCCACCGGGGTCGGCTCCGGAGGCGCCCGACGCAGCGCGCGAATGTGTCCCTCGCCGCGCCCGCTTCTGCTGGAGCCCGGCGCGCACAGACAGAAGTTGTGTACACAGGATTTTAGTATTTCCTCTCCGGCTCCAGCCCCAATTTGAGCGCCTGTAAAAGCTTGAACGCCGTCCAGTGCGGCGTGGTTTGCCCGAGCTCGGCTCCCGGCGCTGAGTCAAAGCAGCCCACACAGGGACCCGGGCGCCTGCGGGGGGCGGGGGCGCGCGGCGCCAGCGCGGGGCGGGGGGCGGGCCGCGGGGAGCGGGGAGCGGGGGGCCGGGCCGCCGCCCTGCAGCCGCCCCGCGGGCCCTGCTGCCGGGAGCCCGTCTCAGGGCCTGGGTGCGCGGTGGGCAGAGGCGAGGCGCGCCCGCGTGCCCCTGCCTGCCCGCGGGGCCTGGGAAGCTGGGCGCCCCTGGGGCCGGATGGCCTCCCCGGGGCTGGAGGCTTCTGCTCCCCGACTTTGAGTATGCCCCAACGCCATCCTCCCTCCCTGAGCTAAGCCGGGGTCTCCCGACTAGCTGTGCAGGTCTGCAACTCACTACCCTCTCTGAGCGCGGAGCCAGCGAGCTGCGAAACCCTGGGCGCCCTGGGGCTCCTCTCTGGCTCCGGATCCGGCACCTCGGTGGGCGGCGTCTGAGTTACCAGCGAGGAGGGCCTGGCCCGGTCCTGGGATGTGCGCGACCAGCCAGTGGACGAGGGGCTGGGTCCTGCGGGGAGGCTGCTGTGGCAGCCCTGAGCACACTGCTCTCCTGGACTGATGATGGGTCTTCAGGGGCTGCTCACACCCCGAGCCAGTGCCCTGTGGAGCACACCAGGTCAGACAGGGCCTGGGCCTCAAAGCGGAGTCACTGTGGACACAATCGGCTGCACACACAGTGCAGATGCCCTGAAATCAGCTGTGTGTGCATATGAGCACTTGCGTGATGTTTGGAGCGAAATCTGACTTGAACCAAACTCAGTTGATGACTTGAAGCTACACAAAACATTTTAGACTTTATCCCCCTCATAGGAATACCCATTCATTGCATTAATGAATATGAATTTTGATGTGTTTAATGACACAGGCTGCCCAAGACCCTACTGGAGGGAGGAAGGGAGGTTACATAAGAAACACCCTAACAGTAGGTGAGTTTTCTAACCCTCCTTTAAGTAAAACCCATCTTCAAAATTCCTGCCCCCAAGGGTTTCTGATAAAAAGCTGTGGGTCGGTGAAAAGCATAAAAGTGGCAATGATTCCAGTGTTTCTGCATGAAGCTCCACACGGTGACGCTCTGGACAGTGGGACCTGCTGGCCCCTCAGCCCATCTGGGTAACCAGAGGCAACTGTACTGGGGGCATCTTGTAGAACTAAGAGTAATTTTAGTGGTTAAATATGTCGATGTTTGTATGCAATATGATCTTCAAAGCACATTTCTTTATGTGCGGCTGAAGGAATTTTTTGCTGTCTTATTTTGAAATAATTACAGATTCACAGGAAGATGCAAAGACATGCACAGGGAGGTCCCAGGACCCTCACTCAGGCCCTCTTTAACAGGGTCTTTTGCAGGGTAGAAGTTTTCCAACTTAGTGATGTCCAGGTTATCAAGATTTCTTTCTGTGTTAGTTAGGTTTTCAGAGCCAATGATTTTATGAGAGCAGTTTTAATAGGGAACATTTACAATACTCACCCAGAAGCCAAATGCAGAAGGTGCCAAATGTCCATCTAGGCACTGGAGACCCAAAAGATCCAATTGAGGGCTGGGAGCCCACAGCACTGTCCCATGTACGTCCATGTCTGCACATGATGGCTGGAGCCAGGATACGATGCTTGCAGCAGAGATGACAACCAGAGCTCCTCCGAAGCAACAGCAGCCATCCTCGACGACAGCAAGGCCCCGAGCTCCTTCCTCAACGAGGACAGCCGAGCCCCCTCCAGAAGAACCAGCCGCAGCAGAACTTCTCCTGGGAAACAGCCCACCAACTAGCTACGGCTCCCGCTCTGCCTTATGTTGCGTCAGCAACAACCCTCAGGTGGATCTCGTACACCCAGCATCACAGCAACTCAGTCCAGCTGGGCGTTCTGGCGCAAGTTGACCATATTAGGTCCACCACAATTTCCTTTTATGGCTTATTCTTTTGGCGCCAAGAACTCTGCCCAACCATGGACCCCAAAGCTTTTCTTTTAAGCTTTTTCAAGCTGTATAGTTTCGTATTTAAGCCCATTTAAGTCCATGATCCATTTGGAGTTCATTTGTGTATAATGTTAATTTTTTCTTTTTTCTTTTTTTTTTTTTTTTTTTTTTTTTTTTTGCGTGTGGGTGTCCAGTGGTTAAAGGGATTCTGTGAGTGTTTTGACCACAAGCAGCTTTTACTTTAGATGAAGTAAGGGAGGCCCAGGGAAATTAGGCGGTTTCCCCAGCAAGACTGTGTTCCTCGAGAGTGCTGCTTATTAAGCAGCCCGACTCTCTGTCTTCCAGGCTCCTGGCAGGATCATATCCGGGCCACTCTGTGGTTGGGCAGGGCCACGTGACTGGCTCTGGACAATGAGTTGTGAGCAGAAACTGCATCTTTTCCAAACTGGAGCATTTAAATGATACCATGAGACCCTCTAGAAGTTTCCTTTCTCTGTGTCATGGCAACTAGCAAGTTAGAGATGGTGGCTGCTCCATCAGCCTGAGCCTCAGAGTTGGGGGAAATAGAGCCCCCCTGTGACTCAGAATGGACATTTCAAATGAACAAGGAGTAGACACTTGGGTTAAAGCTGTTACACTTTTAAAGCCTTTTTGGAATAGGCCAAAACTTCGTGTTTTTCTTATTCTCACAGACCACTCACCACAATACTTCTGACATCTGGTGGAGGGTTTCCCGCAAACATTCAGTTCAGTTTTTCCAATGCTGACACTGTTCACCTGAGGGTAACATCAGCTCCTACGGGGTGGGGGTGGAGCCTCAGTCCCAAGACTGGCCCTTACTTCCGTGCCAAGCACAAGCACCAGGTTTTTTCACCTGACGAGCTACAAATCAAGGTTCTCACGGAACCCTCTCAAGTTTAAATAGTTTGTTAGAATGGCTCGCAGAACTCAGGGAAACATTTTATCTGCATTAACCCACTTGTCGTGGAGGGTGTTACAAAGGGTAATGCAAGGTGCAAGAGGCGCACAGGGCAAGGCCCGTGGTGGGGACACAGAGGTCCCATGTCCAGTCTCGGGGTGCCGTCCTCCAGAACCTCTGTGTTCTGCTCTCTGGAAGCTCTCTGAACTCTGTCCTTGTGGGTTGCATTACAGGCATGATTGAACACACCATTGGCTCCTGGTGATCCTCTGCATCTTTGACCTTTCCCTCTCCCCGGAGGTTGAAAAGTAAAGCTGAAAGTCCCAACCCTCTGGTCCTGCCAGAGTCTTTCTGGTGACTATGCCCCATCCAGATGCTATTAGTCATCTCACCAGCATGTAAAAGACGCTTACCACTCCAAAGATTTCAAGGGCTTTAGGTGCTGTGCACCAGAAAACAGGAAGAAGAACAAATACATATTTCACAATATCACAAGGCCATTTGTTATCGCAGCATGACTCAGCCTGTCCTGACTGATACAGCCACCAAACCGAATTTTTTTGCAGGGTGAGTGCACTACGAGAGGCATTTTCGCTTGATCTTCCTGCGTTCTCAAGGATCTCCTTGGCTCGTGATCCCTCGCCATAAGAGGAGACCAGCAAGGGAAGTTAGATGGTTCTTTCCAGCCCACTCTGCTACCGGAAGCCCGGACGTCAAGTAGCAGCTGTCCTAAGGCCCCTGCAGCGCTCAGCTCTGAAAGGGCCAGCAGGGAGCTCCAGAGGTGCTAGTCCTGTCTTCTGAAATGGCCTCTTCCTGTGGGTAGGAAGGCTACCAGCCCTGGGGCTTTACCCTGGAGTCCTCAGGAGTGTCTACAGCCAGTTTGGTCTCCTCCCCACCCAGGCCTCTTAAAGGCACCAGACTCCTCACTCCACTCAGCTCAGGCACAGGCCAGGGAAGCCACCGCTGAGGACAGGGCCACCCTCTTCTCCTATCTGTCTCTATGTTCTACATCCAGTCACTTCATCCGTCCTCCTCAAGGCAGGAAGAGGAAGGACAGTGAAAGAAGGAAGAACCCAAAGCCTTTGCCACCTTCCAGGTGCCCTCAGGGTAAGACAAGGAAGTCCTAGACCTGGGTGCCCTGGTCCCCAGACCCTACTTGCCACCGATTCCTGAGGAGGTGACCTGCCTGAATCTCAGCTTCCTTGGACTTGAGTGACTGACATTGGACCTACATCATGGAGTTTGAATTAAGTCAAATAAGAAATGTGAAACCACATGGAAAAAAACCAAACCGATGCCCATTGTGAATGAAGCTCCTAGAACACAAGAATGTTATGTAATGGGGGAGCCCCTGAGTCATTGCCAAGGAGAGGGGTGCGCCATGATGTTCCCACGAGTGCCATCCTGCGAGCATCTACTTCCAGCAGAGACCCCCAACTGGGAGCCCAGAGAGGGGAAGGGAACAGCCTGCCTGCACTGCCAGATGTCAGACAGACACTGTGTCGACGATCCCGGGAACAGAGATGCGGAAGTGAGAGAAGTTGGTTCCCGGCTTAATAGGCATCTGTGGGAATCCTGCGGAATGCCACAGATGGGAGGGCCCCCCATGTAGGTGAACAAAACAAGCCGATTGCAAAAGGGTGAGAACTGTGTGACTCTACTTGGACGAGGGACCTGGAGGAGTTAAAGTCATAGAGAAGGAAGTAGCAAGCTACCAGGGACTGGGGGTAAGGGATGGAGAGTAATCGTTTAATGAGTTCTGAGTTTCAGTTTGGGGGGTCACAAAAATTCTCGAAATGGATAGTGATGTTTGTACCATGCTGAGAATGTACTTAATGCCATTGAAATACAAACTCAAAAGAGTTTAAAATGGTAAAATCTTATGTTATGTCTATTTTACCAGATACTGAAACTAGTTTGAAACCAAGACCCTTGAAATAAGAAAACAGCCAATTCCAAGCCCAGGAATGGGGGAGACTGAGGAGCACAGGGCTGGAGGTGGAGCTGGGCTTGCGCGCAAGGAGCCCCCAAGTCCAGGCCGATGCCATCTCCTGGCCGTGCTGCTGGGGGTTCCACCAGGCAGCCATGTCAGAGGTCACTGTGGAATGGATAC